>JAKSZP010012675.1:0-25780 GCA_022478985.1 Massospora cicadina
CAATAGAAGGTAATGAATCATCAGGGTGGTCAGTAAATTTCTTGTTCAGCATGTTTAACTAGGGTAAAGCTATGTCACCATCTCATTCCCAACATCACAGGGTAAGGGAGGTGGTTTAGAGTGCAGAATCTCTCATCAAACAATTGTTTCCTTTGAATAATTTGAAGATGGTCTCCCACCTCAAAAATAGAGCATTTTTGGTAAAATCTGCTAGATGAACTTCACCCACCTCCTTCAGAGGGAGATTCCATTTTTGCAAAAGCTCAATTTGGATTTAGTTCTCATTAGCCCCGTGTCTCCACTAAGGCTGACATCTCTTCGTGGTTCTGATCATTGGCCATCCTAAGTGGTAGAAGAAAATAGGAGTAATGAGCCGTTGTTATTAATTGGTAGGAATTTCGAAAATTGGAGCTGGTGATGTAAGTTGCTCTGGAGTACTCTGGGAAAAGAAAAGGGGCTTTACTAACGCAAAGCCTCCATGGCCTCCTACAAAGTTCCCAGGCTTATTTGCCTGAGGATATTTGGTGACACTTAAAGGCTCAAATTCTCCACAGCGAAAGTCCTTTCCTTTCCTACACTTGTACCTTTGGCATACATAAGATCTTATTTAGTTCTTGGATTTTTAAGTAGGTGCTCTACGTTCATAGCACCCCTATCTTTTCCTCCAAACTTTCAACTAGACGCGTCACCACCAAAGCTGTGAGAAGACTAGGTGTAAGTTTTGTCTGAACATCTGTGGAATCTGTGAAGGAGTACCCTTAGCTGCACGAGGCAGTGGACAAAGTGAATGAAATATCTCTTCACTGAACTCTTCCCATGAGATGTCAACAACAAGACTGATCAAGCAGCATCTTGGTCCTCACCAGGGCAAGAAGATTTATCAATCAACTGAAGACACTCAGCAAGAGTCTCAGGCAGAGACTCTTGCTTATTCATAAGGATTGTGATGAGAGTGGCAGGTTTCTCAGGTACCTTATTCAGAGCTTGAAAAATTTGCTCAGCAAATGTATGAGCCCCTCCCACCGCCTTAATTAAGCAGCCTTGAAAACGCATCTTGTCAGAAAACCTCATGGACCTTAAAAGCCATGGTTCCCAGAAGGGGTTAAAAAGAACTAATTTTGAATTGAAACTTCACTATGGTTCACAGTCACTGGCATCCACCCTAATATTCAATAAATTTCACGCACAAGAACCGCCACTGAAAAGATGATCATTAGCATGGTGGGGAGATGCTGATACCAGGCAGGTAAGAGATGTTGAACAGATACCCCTTAAAAAGTTCATCAAAGACGAAAGGTGTTGGAATACTGTGTAATTTAACATATTGATTCTTACCATTAATGAATAAAAGCGTTTGGTAAAACCAACCATATAATAGTTCACAATCCTGAAAGCAGCCTAGATTAGGCTCTGAATGTCCAATTACCACTATTTTGGGGTTAAATCAAACCTTAAAATATATTTAAATGGATACTTAACCCTAATAATGCTCCTTGAATCCAGTAGAGAGCAAGGTGGGATCCATTAAGTGACTAAGTTCAGTCTCTTAGTTTTGAGAGATGGTGTTCCTCAGATTATATTTTGTCAAAGAGAATTGTTAATTGAAAAGTGTTTTTAAAGATTGTTGAAATGCAAAAACCCCTGAAATACACAGAATTGAGAGTTAAAAACAGCATAATTCTTTTAAATTTTAAATTTTATTCAATGTGGGCCAACCTGGGGACGATACTGCACCAATGAGGGAAAGTGAAGAAAATGGGAAAGGAGGATAAAACCCGGAAAACCTCCATGTGCGGCATATGATAGGTTAGGAACTCCATGGACTGCCTTTGCTATTTGCTATCTTGGTTTGGGGCATTGGTGCGCAACGCCAACACAGTCATAACCTTCCCCTACCCAAAGTTCAATACCAGTATCAAACTAGGGGAGGCAGTGGTAGAGGCCCCTATTCTACCACTAGGGTATCCTCTCCTTAAAATCTACATAATTCTTATTTAATATAGTATTTTTAAATCATGAGATAACTTGTATAAGTCAAATAACTATTTATGCTGCAATTGTGAAGATAGATGATTTGTGAAATATATAGTAATTTATTTATTATGCTTAAAAAATAATATATCATAGTTACTAAGCGTGCCTAGATAAAATTAAGTTGTAGGAGTTTGGTGCAAAATGTCAAATTTAGGGCCTATTTTACAGGTTTTAACTTTAGGTTTCATTTGGATTAAATTTTAACGAGAAAATTGGCCAATTTCAGTTTCTTTAAATATCATTTTGATTGAAATTCCTCCATATTTGGAACTTTTATAATAGGCGGTTCCTCTCAATTCTAACTGCTTATGTGGTCAGAAAACAGAAAACACCTCTATGTCCTAAACCTCACTTTTTCCAAACAAAAGCGACCTGAAGTAGACCAAAGAGAATATACCAACATGCTTATGAGCTACTGCATCAATAAAGCAGTGTCCCACGGCCACATACCCTAGCACAAGTAGTATCCTCCGTTTATTTTTGTGCCAATTAATAAGAAACAGATATATTATTTATGCCTCATATGTTCTTTATTTTAAAAAGAACGTCAATATGATTAAAACACCCTCTGGATGACTTTCCGCCAAATCAATACAAAGTAAGTTTGTCAATAATACCTGTTTAACTTAAATCAAATTTGCAACAACTTGCACAACCAATAGGCGCTCAGGTAAAGCAAATAACCCAGTAAAAATTGCTCAAACCTCAACTTAATCCACAGAATCAGTTTCCGTCATAGATTTACAATCACTGACCCTTTGATGCAGGCAAAGTAGGTACCCAAACAAATCAGTATGAGACAAAATCCGCTCCATCTCATGCAAACCCTAGCAATTATTGTCAGGGTGTAAGTAGTACCTTGTTACAAGACCACTGACGCCTGCTATCCCTAGCAAGCCCAGTAGAAATAACAAAGATAGCTCTGGCAGGATGTAGCAATATTAGGAACAGCAAAGTTGGTCTAATCCCCAATGACCCTCACCTAGTTGTGGGACCAGGGATCTAAAGAAAAAATAGCAAAAAACCAATAAAGTTATAGTTGAGACAGACTAAATCTGACTCAAATTACATAAGTCAAGCGCCCAAATCGCTGTACAATACCCTGAAAAGTTATTGGTCAGGTCAAAACCCACAACAATATTTAGTTTGATCGCCTAACCAAAATATCGTGGACTTTCCTGACAAATTTCAGTTGGAGGGGGGAAGATCTCAAACAAAAATTGATCTGAAATACAAGCAAACCATCAGGGACAACTCCAGACAGATCTCAGTTGTTGGTGGGGAAAATTCCTCACCAAATCATTTGAACGTCCAAGCAAACCATTGGGGACCATCCATGACACAGATGGAGGAGTGTCCAGAACTGGATCTGAAGGATTGGATGCCTGGGTAAGCTTACTAAAAAACTAAAGGTTCAACTAGAAGGATCTGCCACCCCAATAGCAATCAAACTTTCACCAAAATTCAGTAAAATATACACCCATTCAAAGAGACATGTTATTGCATTGCGGTATTTCCTCTTGTGACATCAAACAATGGGAGACACTGCAGTTACCATACTCAACGGTGACATAGTGGATATCAAAAATTATCACACTAACTATTGCGGCCATCTGGCATGACTATTAATCTCCGCAGGGGCACCAAGCGCTGGCTTGACACACAGATATTGCTTGACATGGCAATGTTCTTTAAATAATTATGGATTAAAACCAAGGATGAATTGGAGTGGATGAAGAGCCTGATTGAACACTAGACCATCAAGGCTACCATCTGTGAAGACCTAAAGCTGGAAGATGGCAAAGCATGAATAACAGCCAGCATTATTCTTCTTAATGCAATGGAATACAACAAAGTTAGGACTCCAGCTAAATTTGCCCAGGCCATCAGGAGCTCAGGCCATAGCCCAACGGAACTGGCCAGTTATGTAAAAGGATTCCAAATATTTTGACTGCCCTCAAATGGGCTCACCATACTATCTCAGTTGATGTACACTGGAATGGTACACCACGTTCTCCACAGATGTAACCCTATTGTGAATTGCGGCTTGTTTAAAGGCTACTGAAGCCTTATACTGATTGTATACCCATATCCTTCCAGCTACTGTGTCTGACTTGATGAAGGCGGGTTACACAAAGGAGTAGGCGGTAGAGTGGGGGCCCTTCCAGGATTGGTCGATGGTAAAGGCAATCAACTGTCTGTTAATGGGTTTACCACGTTGGAAATGAAGTATTGGTTCCAGGTAGGATCCAATACTAATCACGTTTGGGTATGGGCAATCCTGGGGGTGATGGAACCAATCCATGAGATTCTCTATGGTTGAGCGTTCCCCATTGAGAAATTGAAACTTTGACAGGACGTCACCACACTGACTGAGGCAGCCAACCAGGAAGCCGCGGGATTTACTCTCAAATCAGCCCAACTATTGATATACCTGAATTTTCACCACAGGCAGCAGCGGCGATGAAGGGGTCATGACCCCAACTAGGTCATAAATGGCTTAAGGTGGGCACTCAGATCAAAAAACATCAGAAAATAGAAAAATACTTCTTAGAACCATTGGTAGCTGCACTATACGCCACCAAAGGATTCGCCCCACAGAGGCATTCCAACTGTGTGAAGTGGGAATAACAGCTGTAATGGCACAGATTTTTACTGATGGGGTGGAACAGCATAACGGTTAGAGACTGGTGTCAATATAGCTTGTTTACACTGGAAGCTCTCCAGAAGTACCTAATCAACATATAGACCAGAAGCCACCCACTTTAGGTAGTGGCTGGGTTCTCACCAACCAATGCCCTCAAATGGCAAAATCTAGAATCAGCACTTAAATGGCCAAAATTATCAACTGATGGGATATTAAAATATGTTAGTCTAGGCATTCCTAAATTAAGGTCCCAGCACTGAAAAATCACTCAGTTGTATACTGAAAGGAAAAACCACTTCCAGGGTACCAGTTGGGATTTTTTCCCACCTGCAGCCACCTGTAAGTCTTGGGGAACGTCCTTTGGCTCTCAATCGGGTCATCTTTCTGTTCCCAAATAAAGAGACCAAATAGGATGGTGATAACTCTCATCACTCAGGGCGACCTCACTCATGTAGTAGATGAGTGATGGGTAACAGCTCATCCGCTTCGGATCCCACCCCCAATACCCACACTTAACTCAGCAGAACTGTTGTGGGGAATTAGTGAAATCTGTGCCAAGATTACCAAATTGAAATCAGTCAGATCTAATTTGGTCAGCAATCTGGCTGATGCCCAAAATTTGAATGGCTGTAAAATCATGAAGAATGAGATATTGGGCGGATTGCCTGACAGTTTCCAATTCAATCACTAAACCAGTTGAACAATTATCAAGCGCTATCAATGAGGGTTTGAAGCCCACAGATAGTAATTTAGGCATTGCTCCCGATGTGCTGCTGTTGACCAAATGAATGGTTAAATGACCAATCTCGGGCAGGTTGGCTGTCCTAAATCCGTTCCCAACCAAATGGACCCATCCCTATATGGGGTGGCCTAGAGGATTCCTGTCACTCGTCATGCTAAATGCCATCATGCTAATCATCAGAAATTTAGTTAAGCCCTGGTTCAGACGTTTGAGGTTGAACTGACAGAGACTCAGCCTGCTGCCAAATTTTGTGATGTCAGTTCTTAAAGAATAAACCTGCCCATTCCCAAACAATTTGCTGTTTAGGTCAAATTTGTAATCCTGACCCCATCCTGTCACTACCCAAATGACCACTATTTGATCAGTTGCAAGGCACTGAGAAAATTGTTGGTCAATTTTCTTACTTTCCTTTCCAAATAAATTTTTGCTAAAAAAATCAAATTTTTTTATCTTTTCCGTTCTGACCACATCCCAGATGGCATTTCCCTGGTGGTCTGTCGCCCGCACTCTGGGTGGACTTTACCAATTCTTTTGGTCATTATGGCTCCCTCTATCACCAATTGGGCCCAGCGAGTCCAACACTTTTGGTTTTACAACCCCGCTCTTATGAACTTCTGACAACAATACACAGGGATCTTATGGCCTTATGTACAACAATGGAAAGAAAGAGTCCATCTCCCTATCGCCCCTGATGAGTTGGCCTCTCAAGCCAAGAATCTCGTTGAAACTATCCCAGTAATCCCATCTCATGCAATTCAAACCACTGAGTTGGGAAAGGGTTCAGTGTGGTATGTCGTTAGGATACTCCTTACCTGTTGTTGCATCACCACTTTGTGGTATCACATTTCCCAGCTCCATATCAAGTTGTATGGTCGGCAACGCCTCTGGCATTCTGGCTTGCTTTTTGGGTGTTCACGCGTCCTGACTGGCAGGCTGGTCTAAACTTCTTCTGCCGTTTCCATGACATAATCGACCAACCATTACTTCCAGCCACTTCTGCCTTGGTTTTTGAATTGGGCGCTGCAGTGGTTACCCTCTATCATATGAACGTACAATCAGTTGTGTGTTGTTTGTTGTTCATTTGGTCACTTTCTGATTTCAGGAGAAGCATCCACTCTATTATGGGAAACTTTCTTCAAACCACCCAAGATGTGCAGACTGCATCTTCTCTTAATTCCTCCGGCCTGGGTAAAGGATCAAATATCCCCTCCCAAGAGATCACCAATCAGGTTCTTGACGATCTCACCAAATTACAAATGTGAACAACAATCACACTCAGTAATGCTTCTGCGATATCTCAATCCTAACAAGGTCTCGCGTTGTTAGACGCTGTGGATGGAGATGCCCACCGTTGGGTGAGAAGCCTTTTGCATTCTTACTCACAAGAAGGAGCCTCCATTCCCCTGATGGCTGTTGTATCGGCCACTTTAAAACCCCATGTGTCCCAATCAGACCACTTATTCAGACTGCTCCTAACCATGGCTGAATCCCCTAGTTTGGCTTCTATGATTTCTACCTTTTGTGAGCTGGCTCCCGCGTCAAACCTATCTATTGATATGCTTCAGGCAGTCTTTAGAGTGAGCTTGGATTTGGTTTCTGCTCATCATGTGGTCTGGTCTACCATCCAGGAATCAGTAATTCAAATATGTGCCACCACAACTACTATTAAAGTGTTACCTTGCCACGTTTCCCCATATCAGAAGGGGAACTTTATGATAAAATTTCCTAACAAAGACGTAGACGGTGCGCCTGACACCAGAATAGCAGTTGAAGTGGGTCCCAACCCTGCCATAACCCCCAAGTCCAAGTTGGCATTTCCAGAGTTAACTATGAATGATTCTGTTCAAGCCCAGACAGAAGAAATGATTTCTCCCACACTTGTACTTCCAATTTTTGCCCCAGCTAAGAACCCTGACCCTGGTCCTGACATACCCATTATTTCTTCAGTCATCCATGAGTTGGTCAAATCTCCCAATAAACAGAATTCCGCTTATTTCCTTGTCCCTATGAAAATCAGTATCAGTCCACATCATGTCTCCTTCGAAGCTCTGGTGGATACTGGAGAGCAGCGGGGAACTTCATGAGTGTTGAGTTGGCACAGCAATTAAAATTGGAAATGGATGTGGGCTCCTCAGTAATGGTGGCCTCATCTGCTTACCAGTCTTCATATGTTGTTCACCAGCCGATACACTTCTCAATCCACCAATATAACTTCTGCGATCATTTTTTGGCCATGCCAAACTTGGTATTCCCAGTGATCTTGGGTGTGGGATGGTGGCGTCGACAACATGTGAAGATTCATTTAGAGTCTAATACATTGTTGTTTACCAATGATGATTCAGAGGGAGAGTTCCCTTTGATCAACACCCTCAAAAAATACAAGGGACCAGCTCTATCACTACCTTAGTTACTTCCACGGGCATTCCAGCAGATTTTCCCAAAAGCTTAATGCAATATTGGGGAATCTTTGACATGGAAAAAGCGGACCATATGCCAAAACATACTAGGTACAATTGTGGATTTCAGACAACTGTGGAATTGGTGAACATCAACTGCCCATTGTATCCTCATACAGCGGAGGAAGAGGTTGCACTCAATACCTGGTTGGACGTTATATTAAAAAAAGGTTGGTTGTTCAAAGAAACCTCACCTGTCGCCTCCCTTATTGTCTTTGCAAGAAAATTGGATGGATCACTCTGTCCTTGCGTAGATTACGGTCATCCGAACAAAATAACAGTTACAGTTCCCTACCCATTGCCTTTAAAAAAGACAATCAGTCAGGCAATTGCCAAATCCCGTGTGTTTTCAAAACTGGATCTACTGAACGCTTTCAACCAAATTTGGGTGATGGAAGGACAGGAGTGGTTGACCGCAATCTGAACAAAGCGAGGCTAATTTCAATTTCACATAATGCCATTTAGGTTGAAAAATGCTCCCGCTACATTAAAATGAATGATTGACAATGCATTAGGGGATCTCTGGTTCTCTTATTCTATTGCATACATTGATGATATCCTAGTTCATTCCCCAACTTCTGAACAACACGCTATCAACTTGGAAGCGGTGGTGGTCGCTTTGCATAAAGCAGGGCTGTTCCTCAAAGCTTCCAAGTGCGAGTTTTATAAGGAAGAGGTCACATTTCTCAGAAACCTGGTTCTAAAGAAGGTGTCGCTATCCCTCCCAGCAAATTAGATGCAATCCAAGAATGGCAACTCTGACTACACAGAAGCAACTTCAGAGTTTCTTGGGAACTATCATTTTTTTGAAAAATTTTTCCCCCGCACTTTCTCAGTTGGCCACTCCACTCCATCCCCTCACTGGAAAAAATGTACCATTTTGTTGGACCCTTAATGCCAGCAGGCATTTGAATCAATCAAGGAGGTGTTTATGTCTCCTCCCATTTTGAAACATGCTGATCCCACCAAACCGTATATTGTCACATGTGATGCTTCATCAGTAGCAGTGGGAGCAGTGCTGCTTCAGGACCACAATGGTCTTGAACATCCAATCATTTATTTTTCTCAAAAATTCACTACTATGAATCAGTCTTGGGCCATTTATGACAAGGAGCTGGCGGCTGCTGCATGGGCTTTAACTCACTGGCAATACCTGTTACAGGGTGCTCATCATGAGCTAACAGTTCACATGGATCACCAGGCTCTCTTGTATTTCCGCAAACCCCAAAAATTGGCGCACCAGCAGGCCCAAACCTATCAGGACCTGAGCAGTTTCAACTTCAAATATGAATTTGTTGAAGGTGCGCTCAATGTCCTTCCTGACTTCCTAAGCCGTAGCCCTGCTCACATGTCCCTTGGAACCTGAGGAAGCGGATCTCGTTACTATGATCCCTGCCACTCAGATTCTGTTGATTGTTCCCTCCATTGTTTCCTCCGCCGCGTTGTCTCCCAACGATCCATTATTGGCTCATGTGTTAGCCAGTCAAATGGCCTGCCCTGAGGGCGTGGAGTTGGTCAAGCAGTTGACTCACTCAAGTCCCAAACACTTTCTATATTCCTTAGAAGAGGGGCTCATTTACTTCCGTTCTCATGTGTGGGTTCCCCCCTCCTTCCACCTGAAAGTATTCTGTGCACACCATGATCCCCCCCACGGTTGGACATCCCAGCAACAAGAAATGCATCAATCTGATCAAGAGAACCTTCAATTGGGCAGGACTGACCAAAGAGGTCCCAGCTTAGATCGCTGATTGTGTTACTTGCACTAGGGCCAAGTCAGATCACTCCAGTAAGAATGACCTCCTACACCCTTTACAGCAGGTGGAAGGTCCATGGACCTCAGTGTCCAAAGATTTTATTGTCGATCTCCCCTGTTCTAATGGGTTCACAGCAGTGGTGGTAGTGGTGGATTGCTTTACAAAATTTTCCCTTTTTATCCCTTGCACTTCTGAAGTTAAGTTGGAAGAAACTGCCCGTCTTTTTGTTTGACATGTGTTTTCGATGTTTGGTCTTCCCCAGGAAATTGTTAGTGACTAGGGTACTCAGTTTACCGCACGCTTTTGGAGTGAACTCCTATTGATCCTAAAGATAACCCCCTGTCGATCCATGGCATATCACCCCCCAGTTTGATAGTCAGACTGAGCGGGTTAATCAAGTCCTTGAACAGTACCTGCGTTGCTATGCCACAGAAGCGCAGGATACTTGGTCCAGTGACTTGCCTCTCACTCAATTTGCATACAATAATGGGATCCACGCATCCATGGGGTTTTCACCATATGAAGCAACGTTGGGTTACAACCCATCATTTTCAGTTGGGGCATGCTTAGACCTGAGGTTCAAGATGCCGCAGATCATGCTACCCATATTAATCAACTCAAGCCTTAGTGCAGGAACACCTCACCAAAGCCATCAATGACTATAAGCGATTTGCGGACCATAAGCGCCTTCCAGGTCATGACTTTATGGTGGGTTCCTACGTCATTCTTGATACCCGCCATTTGCAAATTCAAACCCCTTCCCACAAGTTCTCCAGTAAGTAAATTTAGGTCCTCACTTAGTGGAGGAAGTATTAGGTAATGGGGCGTTCCGCCTGAAGCTTCCCAAGCATTGGAAGCAGCATCCAGTCTTCCATGTTTCCCAATTGTCGCCCTTCAAGGGTGTAATTCCAATGGACCTGGAACTTATTGTCATCAATAACGAGGAAGAAGCTGAGGTAGAGGCTATCTTGGCATCTTGCAAGTCGCGATGTTCAGTCCAATATCTTGTGCCTGGAAAGGATACCTGGCCTAAAAAATAGTTGGTCAAGGCGCGCGATTTCACGAATTGCATGACCCTGATCAAAGCCTTCCACACATCCCACCCTGAGGCTCCCTGCCCTCCTCATAAGATTGCGACGATTATGGCTATCAAGCTACCTAAAGCACACAATAATGTGGCTCTGGAGCAGTTTCCTGGTGGTGGTGCCATTCCTTTGGAAAAAGGAAAGGGTAATGTAAGTCTTAGGGAACGTCCTTTAGCTCTCAATTGAGTCATCTTCCCATTCCCAAATAAAAAGATACCAAAGAGGATGGCGGTATCTCTCATCACTCAGGGCGACCTCGCTCATGTAGTAGATGAGCGATGGGTAACAGCTCATCCGCCTCAGATCCCACCCCCAATACCCACACTTACCTCAGCAGAACTGTTGCGGGGAATTAGTGAAATCTATGCTGAGATTACCGAATTGAAATTGGTCAGATCTAATTTGGTAAGCAATCTGGCTGATGCCCAAAATTCGAATGGCTGTAAAAGCATGAATAATGAGATATTGGGCGGATCACCCAATGGTTCCAATTCAATCAAAAAACCAGTTGAACAAATATTGGGCGCTATCAATGAGGGTTCAAAGCCCTTGGATAGTAATTCGGGCATTGCACCTGATGTGCTGCTATTGACTGAACAAATGGTTAAATGACTGAGTGTGGGCAGGTTGGCCATCCCAAACCCGTTCTTAACTAAATGGACCCATCCCTATATGGGATGGCCCTGGGGGATTCCCATCGCCTGTCAGGCCAAACGCTGTCATGCTAATTGTTGGAAATGTAGTTGAGCCCTGGTTTGGACATTTGAGGTCAAACTGACAGAGACTCAGCCCACTGCCAAATTTTGCGATGTCAGTTCCCAAAGAATAAACCCGCCCATTCCTGAACAATTCGCCAGTTAGGTCAAATTTGTGGGTCCCAACCCCATCCTGTCACTACCCAATCAACTACTATTTCTCAGTTGCATGGCACTGAGAAAATTGTTGGTCAATTTCCTTACTTTCCTTTCCAAATAATTTTTTGCTAAAAAAAATCATTTTTTTATCTTTTCCGTTCTGACCACATCCCAGATGGCATTTCCCTGGTGGTCTGTCGCCCCGCACTCTGGGTGGACTTTACCAATTCTTTTGGTCACTATGGCTCCCTCTATCACCAATTGGGCCCAGCGAGTCCAACACTTTTGGTTTTACAACCCCGCTCTTATGAACTTCTGACAACAATACACAGGGATCTTATGGCCTTATGTACAACAATGGAAAGAAAGAGTCCATCTCCCTATCGCCCCTGATGAGTTGGCCTCTCAAGCCAAGAATCTCGTTGAAACTATCCCAGTAATCCCATCTCATGCAATTCAAACCACTGAGTTGGGAATGGGTTCAGTGTGGTTTGTCATTTTGATACTCCTTACCCTGTTGTTGCATCACCACTTTGTGGTATCACATTTCCTGGCTCCATATCAAGTTGTATGGTCAGCAACGCCTCTGGCATTCTGGCTTGCTTTTGGGTGTTCACGCATCCTGACTGTCAGGCTGGTCTAAACTTCTTCTGCCGTTTCCATGACACCACCTATATTACCTGTGGATTGCTAGGGGATAATCCCTATTGCAAATGAATTAGATATTGGTTGACCCCAATTTTGGGTTCATAATGTTGGGGGATTTAAGGTAATTCACCAGTTTTAAATCCATTGAGGATCATTTTAGGTGAATGCTTAAGATCACGTTGGGCAGGGTTGCTGAAAAATGGGGCATCTGATACTTGATCAATGATTAACAATCAGTTATACCAATTGGATTGCTTGGGTTTCATCACCACTGATTATAGATTTTAGGAGCAAGTTGGAAGGCAAGTGATTTCACCTGCAACAAGCAGATTGATCAGTTGGGTCACAACCTTCCATATTGAGTAACAATTCCAATTATCTAAGCAGGTCGCTTGCCAAATATGGTTGGTTGCTGGGATCAAGTTGGAAACGTTATGGATACATTTTCTGTATCTGTTCATTTTAGGTCTCTAGGATCTCTGACAAGAAATCTTAACCTGATGGAGAATATTATTGATGGTAAGATAATTAATGAAAGTTCAACAGCAACAGCTAGTTTTTTCATGGCTGAGGAGCCAAATGAGGGTTGGGCGCCAAATTACCTCCATAATTCCCTTGATAATTCATATTAGTAAATTTTCTTGAATTAAAATTATAATTAGTTTAAATTATAATTATCCATAGGAAATAATTGATGTTTGCAATAATTATGACTCTTTTGTTAGATAAAGAGTAAGGATAGAGGAAACTTATTAGAGAAGCTGAACTTAGACAGGAATTGCTGTAGACACTAGGTCACAAGAGGAAAGGCTGTAAACTTCTTGATCTGAGCATGGTATAAGTTAGGAGGATAAAGGAGAAGTCCCTAAAATCAACTTCAAGAGTATTTCATGGAGAAGTACAGGTCAAGCGTTGGATCAGAACGGTTATCTATTTAACTAAGGATAATGGTCTTTATACTATTTTCAAAAAATATCAATTACTATCAGATAACGCAAATCGTGCACATATTGAATCTATGCAGTTAACTTTTGGGAAAATATCACTTTTAAAAATCATTAAAAGCCCTAGACTTTTAACAGTACCTAAACTAATCTGAAATCCAAGCGGTTAGGAACATGGCAGCCCAAGCTGACAAAAATACATGGAACAGTGCAAGGAGCCATAATGAGTAATTTGGCAAGCAATTGACAGCAGCTAAACAGACTGCCAGACGCCTAAGTAGTACTTGTAGGATGCCAACCAGATCCACTTGCAGCTGGTGGAGGAAGGGGAGTGGCCCAACCTGATTATGTTGATATACAAACCATTGATGATGTGCAAATGGAAGATTTTGACCATCACTGAATATTTAAATGTGGTTAAACGACATAGCGATATTAACTGAACTTGATAAAAATTAAACTTGCTTAAATAAAATTAAAAGCCAAGAGAGTTTATCTAAGAGCATGAATTGACTTGATATGTAGACCAAACCACAATATGATAAAGTTCCAAAACTTACTGACTGATAAAGCGAGGATATGGGTGCACAAAGTAATCTGGACCATATTATTATACTACAGAGAAGAATGGGTTTCTGGCAAGCCAGAGGCAAAGATATTGTAAAGTGCCTTTGCACTCAAACATTCAAAGCACTCTAGAAACTGGCACTGTGGATGAAACTGAACAATATGGTCCTACCCCAATGATCCACTTGCCCAGACTAAGCAGAGTTATATACGTGTAGTAGGACACGAAGCAGGTATTCCAAGACTTCTATCAAACTGGCCAAATAATGGCCCAATGTCACCACAGAAAAGGAAAAAGCCCTTTCATATATGACTATGACCCCAATGGTGGTGTCATAAAAAGTTGAAACCAAAACCTTCCTCAGACCTTAGGCCAAGAAGTGGATACCATGTAACCTTACATAGTCACAGCTATGGCTGATGCAGCGCCTGCAGCTGCAAATCAGGCACCTCCTCAGTCCAGTGCCACATGCTCTTCACCCAATCAGGAAACAGCTTGGATAACGGTTCAATCTCATGTTATTCCTCGATTGACAGCCACATCCCATAAATTCACCAACCCCAATTTCCAATACAGCTTGAATCCATAGACTTCATTGGATGGAACCAATGAAATGGGCAATGTAATTGAAGACTCAAATACCCAAATCGAAAAATTTATACAGGTACAACACCCCATTCAGATCCCTCAGCATTTTTACGCCTCCTGACCTAACGCAGCTGTGTTCCACTCTGACCACCAGCTTGCTGTTGCTGCAGCTGAAATCCGTTATAACAAAGACATCCATGAGGTAACTAACTCATCAGCAGCAATACTTACAAGGTCTCCCTTATCCCATTCTTGCCTAAATTTAAACTTGCAGGGAGATGTAACGTCCTATAACTCCACAAATAAGCAAATGCCGTCATCAATAAAGTTGATTTTGCTTCGCAGGCCAAGACAAAAACCACCCATGCCACTGCAGCTGTACTATCTCAGCTTCCTTCCATCCTCCTTCATGTGGAAGACTATTTTTCCAAATACCTAGGTGCATTTTTTGATTCAGGCAATTTTGACAACCAGCTGGCCTTCATCAACTCGCTCCCCATGTCACTGATCACCCCACACCATTGCTCTCAACCTTGGCATGCAAACTTGTCTTCATTATGATATCTGATACTGAGGATAAGCCACCTGATCCCCCTTACCTTTTGGCCATGAAGGGATGAGCGACTTGTTGCTGTCCCACCTAGTTGGTTGTATTCTTGTTCAGTTGTGTTTCACCTGCTCTTTTTGGGCGGTTAATCATTCTTTTTGAGTTAGTAAATTTATTCATTTTTTAGCTCATCAAGCTTTAGTAATGTCCGTCCTCTGGTCGGCTTATCTTGATTAAATAAAAATTCATAGTTGTGGATATGAAGCGCCAACATCATAATTTGGACATTGCCATAGGGAAGCATGATGGCGAGTAGCTGCCAAGCAACCTTAAGTGGACGACAAGCCCTTCATGAATCCTAATCCTGAAGACAATAAGATGGGTGAGGGAATGAGTCCTGACCCAATTTCTCCTGACTGTCCCAGTTATAATTGACTATTGTGAGGAGGAACGATGGAAGAAGGTGGGCACCAAAAAATCCCCCAAAAATAAGTCCAGCACAGGGTTTGAATAAATTGACAGCTAGGCATGACAAGCTGAAATCAAACATCGATGAATCCCCCCTTGGGTTGGGACCATCTAGTACTAAAACAAAAACAAGCTGAAATCAAACAAAAATCAACACAGAAATCGTTTTGCATAAACCAAATGATGCTACTAAAACACCCACCAAATTTGACAAATTTGGAAAAGTCAGCCAATTGAACCCCTAAAGAGAAGCATTCATTCGGATTAAAAAGCTAACAACTGGGCTCAAAACTGATCACCGGGTGAGTTGACATTCTCTGCACCACCATATGGGACAAAGGCGACCCCAGAACTGTTGTTAAAACTGTCCTTATTGTATATCTTTAGGAGACTGGGATGGAAACGGAATTTATGGTGCACAAAATGCCCAGCATTATACCTATGACAACCAACTGTCCATAAGCCAAATACTAACCCACAACCATCCTTGGTGACACCAGCTGCCAATAACCTCACATCAGTTTGAAATTCTATACACAACCTGGACAATTGTACTAAGCCTTATACCTATGGGTCAGGCAGTCATAAACGAAGATAGCTACCATAAATACTTGGGGGATGGTGAGCATGCAAGTAAGAGAAGAAAGTTACACCTTTTTTAAAACAAAAACATTACAAACTTAATTTTAATTTCCAAAACCTAAGCTGGCAGCCAAAAGGAGATAGTGCCAAACTCAAACTGCGATGCAATGAACCACCTGTGGCCCCACCAACTAGTTTGTCAAGCCCTCTGGATGGATCATGTGGCGATCGTTGCATTGAACAAGACCATATACCTGTTATTCATGAAAAAATCCATGCCACAAAAATCCTAGTAGCAACTGCTACAAAATAGAGAAACTGGAAAAAGCCTTCATGTGATAGCGGTCTACGCCACGCTGAAGCCCCATAAAAACTGTTTTTCGGAATTTTTTTGGGACACAAACTGTGGTGACCACATTAATTACATGAGCCTAGAACTGTTGGATGATCGCAAGTCAGGATACATTATAAATGAACAAAAGTCTTAAGAGCAAGGCCAATGATATGCTAGAATACCTGGTAAAATTTGGAGGGCTTAGTGAACTATTAGGTGGAGGACGACAAGGCTAACCTTACAAGGTGGTTGTATGACTCTACCAGTGCAGCGCAGACAGGTTCACTATTGGACTATATGTTTGTGCTGTCTGACCTCAAACTGTTGACATCTAACAGCGAGGTTAACATAAATGCTTAGAGCAACAATATGATTATCTGCTTGTTTATTGATCTGGATAAACCCCCAAAGAACCTAAAATGATAGTTGGCACCAGCCACGCTGAGGGACGGTGAGTGGCGCCAGACAATTGAAACTGAACTTAATCAACTGGTTGCATATCTGGATCGCTATATTAAAGATATATCCTTTGAAAAGATGGGTCTGAATCAAAGAAAATAAAATAAAATAGTATGAAGTTTGAGGAAGCAAAAACTTACAAATGAACTGCTGCCATAAACATCTGAATGAGCACTGAGAGTCTAAACTTTTCTAGTTGGATAGCTAAGAATGGTGGAGTTAATACCAAATGACTTACAAGCAAAATTGGGAATTAATGTCAAACAGGACTCAGAGCGTCAGGTCAATACTACCTACCAATATCAGAGCTTAGTTGGGACAATAACTAAGGAGGGTTTGGCGCACATCAAGAAATTTCAAGTCAAGGCTAGGATATGAGAGGTAGAGACTCTGATGGGGGAAATGACAATAGATTTAGAATTAGCAAAGCGCAGAATTGAAAGTTTTATTTTTTTTAGTACTAGATGGTCCCAACGAATTGAAAGTTTTATGGAAAACTATTATAACAACATCAGACAGGAAAAATGGCAATAGAAGCCCTAATTGAATTGGCCAAGCCAACACTCAGGACTGCTCACTAGAAGATGTAACTAATTTATCTGCCAAAATTTTAAATCAATGAAGTTAAACGAGCTCAAAAAGGGATTGCTGAAGAAGCACTTACTGGTCCCTAACAACATGTGCGCAGAAATCTACAACGCCTTTCATGACCGCATTTTGATGGAGCTTGTTACCCTCTTCAACTATTGCCTGCAAGCTGGACAATAAATCCTAGGAGGCCAGGAGACCTGAATTAAACTCTTTTACAATAAGAGACTCCAACGCCAATTCTGAAACTGGCACCCTATCGCCCTATTCAGCGCCTATTACAAGCTGTTCATGCGCATTTTGTTGAATCATCTTTGGCAATGGCACCACATACGCTCCATAAGGCCCAAAATGGGTCTATCAAAGGCCAAAGCATCCGGGACAGTATTAATACAGTCAGGAACGTGCTACGTGACATTCAGGGCTCTGAAAAAGATTATCTCATGTTCCTTGGCATGGAGAAAGCCTACAACCAGTTAGCGTGACCATTCCTTCATGCAGCTTTAAAGGCGGTGGGTATTCCAGCAACCTTTGGATCGTTAATCTCAGCAATGTACTTAGGACTGACCACAAAGGTGATTATTGCTGATGGCCTTACCAACAATATTCCAATTGGTCAGGGTTTTCTCCAAGGCGATCCTATGTCGCTGATCCTTTTTAACTTTATAGCAAATGTTTTCTTAGCTGTAGAAGACGCAAAACTCTGGGGCTTAGTCCACCCCAACCAATGGCTGCTGAAAATTTTATTCTTCAATGATGATACTGTAGTGGATATCAGCACTGACAAATCTGCAGGATGCTGAGGAGCTCCTGAACCTATACCAGTTTAACAACATTACAAAGATTAGATTATATTTAATCGCTGCAATGAAGATTGGCGTTATAAACTTCAGCCCACTGTCTGACTCAGCACCAATCCAGAAATTTCAGATGATCCTTTACCTTGGTATTCTCGTTAATATAAAATGTTATTGGTACTTTAAACCAATCAGGAAATAAAATCAATCCTTTCAGACCATATGGCCTGCTGGAAAAATGAAAGACTAAGTCTTGAGGAGAAAAGGATGACCATTAACATATTCATCTTCTCAATGCTAGGTATACCGCCCACATACTTTCAATGAGCCCAAACCTAGAGAAAAAGATTAAAAAACGCTCCCACTTTCCTATGGTCAAGGCGAAAAGCAGTGAAAATTGCCCTCAAAGTTGTGTTCAAGCAAAGAGCAAAGGAGGCATGGGCTTACGGGACTTCAAATCCCACACTAGGTGAATCTGGGCAAGGTTGTTCCTCAAGTTGATGCAGATGCACATGCGTTGTCTGACCTATTCATGTAAAATGAACTGGGCTAGAGTCCAGGGCCTTCAAGTGCCATTCACTCACGCTCACTGCACGAATGGATATAAGATTACCCGCATATTCCCTCCCAAAAAGGCAGTTTATACTACTGTTGATTGTGCAATTGGGTAGTGTACTTATGTGGCTGTTTGTTGAAGCATCAGATCATGATGCTAACCAAACCCACTGGGATGTTAAAGCCTGCATTTAATCAATGATTTACATAATGAGCTGGGAGGAGCGCAATTGAACTCCCACAAAGTACGCCTCCAAAGCATTATAGATTTGCTTCAGTAAGCCCTGAATAGTACTTTGATTCACTTCCAAAACCCAGATTCAACTCACCTACCAACCATGGATCCTTAACAACAGGGCATCTGAGAGCCATGATATTAGCTACCAGATAAAAGAGTTAAAATCAGGCCTCAATTTCTGACTGGGTTTGAAAAACAATAGTCAGTCATCTGTCAGATATTACAACGTGAATTTGAATCCAGTAAGCATAGCGGACCAGACTACCTACACAAAGAGTGCCCCATCTGAGCCAAACCAGAAGCAGATATCAGCCTTTAATAATTAAAATGTAGGTTTTCTGAAAATACTGGTTCACAATGTGATACCTCCTCATTAGGCGTAAATTTGCTGCTGGAGATGTATCTATCACAGAACCTGTTTTTTGCAACAACCCTAAGAACATCCCTAATCCAAATAAAATCCTTCTTTTAACATTATTGTGAATGGGTAATAAAATATTCTCTCAGAGCCAAAAGCCTTGAAAATGAGCACCCCCATTTCAAAAGTTTAGTACTGAGGCCATTTGGATTATATCTGAGCAGCTCTATTGTATCACAAAATTTTTTGCGCTCAAACCCCAGGTGTTATAAAGCCATGCACTTGGCTTTCCTCACTGAATCAATTGACATATGTGACAAAGCATCAAATCAACTTAAGATTCAATGGTATGTAAGCCTGTCAATACTAGAACTGTGTCCAGTGATGGTGATTGCTAACCAGCAGTGGTTGGAGGTGCTAAAGAACTAGTGGCCTGGCTTCCCAGTTTTTTACTTTGACCAAATTGACCGTATTCCGCCCTCTCCTCTTACTTTCTCATTTAATTTTAATTTTAAATATATATTTGAGTTAAAAACTTTTAATGTGGTTTGTCACTAACTTTCACTCATAATTAAGTAAAATATTTGATAGATGTTGTCAAATAGGTCTGATCCCTTGAACACATATAGTAGCCTTCATTTGAAACACTTGTGGCCAATTCTGTTTTTTCTTCAATTTATATTTTTAAATTTATTGTGGGGAAGGCCAACCAGGGGATGGACACTTCTGAAAGTAAACACGAAAGAAAACGAAACTCAGTAACAGGGAGGGCACCCCAGAGAAGCGATGCTATCTCCTGTAGCCAGCGGGAACGCCACTATGGGGAGGAGGGGGAACGTGTGAAGGGGCTGTAACCACAATTGAACATGTGTGGAGGAAGGGGTCCGAGTTAATGAACCAAACTAGGAACCAGGAGGAGACCAGCTGACGGCGACGCAGTGGGAGGTACCCAAACATCCACGCTTGAAAGTGGTCCACCAGATGGGACTGGAATCTGTGAACAGCTTCTGGGAGGGTGGGGGTGGAGCCTGCTATGGCATCCAAGACAATCGTGTGGATAGTCCACATGGCAATTGTGACCACCAGAGCATGGAGGGAGGGTGGAAGAGGGGATATTATGGACATAGCAAACATCTTCCTTGACAGACTGAAGGGATGTGCCTGATCCTGGCCAAGCAGACGTTGAGCTTCGCGCCATATCACTTCATTGGTAGGGCACTTATCCATGCGGTGGAACAGCATTCCATACTGGCCACACATGACGCAGGATGAGTGTAAAGCGTTAGAGCGCTCAGCTGTATGGTACACCCACCTCAGGCAGCGCTACACATGGGAACGGATATGAGGCAGCAACAGGGGGTGGTGTGCGTATTTTCAAATAGTCTTCTGGGTCTCAAGGGAATAAGGGATGTCCATCATGTCCAGGTAGTCCACCTTTGATAGGACATGGGGCTGTGTGGGGATCAAGCTGTCTTGAATGGGTAGTCCCTGTACCTCCTGTGTGAACTAAGGAGAGGGGCGGCCTCTCTGGGCTTGGTCCACAAATATGGATTCTCCACTCAGCGCTCCGCATGGAGAGGAGGATTCATTTGAAGTGGGGTTTAGTACCATGAGGACCTGTGGCCAATGGGTGGGAAGCCAGATATATCATCAAGGAGTGAGGGTTCGACGGATTGGTAAGGCCCAGGGCGCGGAAGAAGTTGGAGCAGGCTGCGCGGGACCAGTGTTGGGAGGGGAGCATAGGGGCAGTGATGGCCACAATCCAGGTGCCCAGGATCTTGGCTGCCTGGGCTTTAAAGTCGAGCAGGCCCATGCCACCATGACAATGAGGGCCAAACATGACCTCAAGCTGCACTGGCGGTGGGCGGCCTGACCAAAGCCACCCTTGTAGAAGGGCATACATAGATTTGAAAAAACCCGGGGAGAAGGCGATGGCGTGGGATCCAAACCAGACTTTGGTTAGGAGCAGAGAGTTGGCTAAAACAACCCTGCCAGTAAGGGAAGTAGGGTGGGCTCTGAGGGAGGCGATGCGCTTCATCACGTTGTCTAGAATATGACCTTCCATTACTGCTGAGGCATACCCGCCTGCCTCCACCCACATGCCCAGATGGCGGACAGGCCCATGGTAGGGCGTGGCACAAAGGGGAGCACTAGTGGGGCGGTGTGAGGTGGGCAGGGAAGGCGAGCACGTGTGCAAGCAGATGGGTCAGGCTGGGCACTGGTCGCTGGGGCTAGCAGGTTTGATACCAACCAAGTAGGATGATTTCGGTTTTGGAGGCGTTCAGTGCAGCATTACTTACCTGGGAATACACCTGTATGAGAGCTTCAAGCGCGCGTGCATCTTGATTAACAGACACCCCGACCACACAATCATCTGCAAACGCCATCATCTTGATTGGGGCTTGGCCCGGTACATGGACTTTAGTGAGGCGGGCATTCATGTTTCGAAGTAGTGGGTCAAGGCTGAAGTTATATAAGAGTGGGCTAAGGGGGTCCCCTTGGCGTAAGCCCCTTTGAGGGCGGGCTATGTTTTTCTTCTATTTAAAAAATTATAATATTTCATTATTGTCATTATTTCTGATAGAGATATTGTAATGGTCAGGAATGTTTTGTATAATCACATCTCCTTTCTCCCACCTTTTGTAATTAGTAAGAATAGCTTGACTTGTATAGGTGGGACTGAAGATCCTCAAGGCTAGGTCTGGGTGAGTGCATCTAGGGGTGGTGGTAACTCTCAACCTAATACCTGTAGCTTCTGGAAGCCCCACGTAAACTTGCCCAATTGGCCATCACAATGTGGGACGGATGGGGATTAACCTTAATGGGGGTGGTGGCAAAGGAGCTTGGCTACCTGGGAAGGGGGCAGAGGGCTCACTGTGTGCCTCCTAAGGAGGGTTAATTGGCCCAAGGTGAAGTTGATGGTCTTCTGGGTTTAAAAAGTTGAAACTAAGACTTGTAGTAAAAAGGTACCTAGTGAAGGTGAAACAGCAAGAGTCAACGGTATCCAAACTGTTGGCCTGGCATAATAATGGAGCTCCTGATATAGCAAATGTGAAATTTATGACACATACACTGGCCATGGGTGCATCCAGTCATCTGCCAGTTGAAGTGCCACCAATACGCAAAGGAAATTTTAGTCAGGATGAAATTTTAGTGGCAAAAGTTGTTTTTAAGTTGGCTGTCCATATTTGTACTAATATGGCATCATGAGGATTTAATTTTATCAATCTGCTAAAATCAATTATGATTGTGTTACCAACAATAATTGAAGTTTTATAATTCACCAAACCCTAGCACTTAAGACAACTGCCCACAGGTACAGTTGACATTCGATTTTTGCTTTTTTATAAGTAAAAAATTCATCTGTAGAATATAACTATTCATTGTTTGATCTATCAATTAGCTGCACTATTGTATGGTGACATGTTTTCTGACCTATGTAATGACTGGGACATAGTGGCCATAATTACTACCTTTTTGTCCTCCTTTCTTAAATGAGGATATCAATATGGTGAACACCTGAGGTTGACCCCCATTATGGAAGCAGTGCAGCGATAAGAGGTATCCTTACTCCTTGAGGTTATTCCTACTCAATGGGCTAAGTTTTGAAAGATTTCTGCATGCTTGAGCCCTTGTGTTCCTGTACCAGATTCTGGACCTCTGAGGCCTAAGTAAACAACTTCACTGAAATCTGCAGCCACCTTTCTGATACAGTTTTGTTGCTGGTGGGTACGTTAGCATCAGTGATTATCAATTGTCATCCTGCAGTTGTTCCCCTCACAATAAGATTCCAAGACATTTGGATAAATAAGCTTCCAGCAGTTTTGGTTTATATTCTAGGTTTCTACTCACCCATACTGGCAGGCTAGTATTAACTTTATTAGTCAGTTCCATAACATCAAATTTAGAAAACTACTAAACTAGTTAAAGGATGATATCCTATCATTATATTGTTTACTAGGCCTACCTTAAACTTTTGTATGGAAATTAATAAATCTTCTATATCTCCCATGTTCCTATAATCTTTACATTTTTCAGTATCAAAATGGTGCATATTTGTATATTTATAAGTCTTTATCTTTTTATAAACTTCTATTATATAAGTAATAAAATATGGTATAAAAACTAGTTTTACGTTCTAAATCAAATTGAAGCATGTTTATGTGCATTTTGTGTTTCTTATTTCATGATTATTCTTTTTAATTTATGAGGGATAACATTAAAAAATACACAATCCTTATTAAAGCTGACTTATTTATTCTTTATAGAATTCTATATACAATATTATACATAGTTAGTATATCATCACAAGAAGCTACATTTATAAAACTAATCTTATATAAAAGCTAAGTTTCTTAAGTTATTAGCAAATTAGTTATGATTTGAATAAAACTCAAGCTAGTGTTCATTTTACAAAAACATGGCACGTGATCTCAACGCTTTTAAACTGTAAAATATTATATTGAAATCAGAAGTATAAAGCCATTTAACTAAAATTACTGTGTATATATTCTTTGCCTTAGCCCAAACCATAATGAAGTTTAAAATATCTACTTATATAGCAACATTTCAAATCAGTGTATCATTCATCCTTTATCCATCTTATCAGCTTATTTGCAAAGTGAGAAATTTATTTGTTTGTTTACTAATTAAAGAAAAGGTGTATTCCTTTCTAATAATCATATAATTAAAAAGAACTTATTGTTTGATATACAGCTAAATAGTTTAAGATTTTATAGCTATAATCTAGAGCTAAGATTCAGAATCAATAGATTTTAAGAGAACTTTTAAGAGCTTCATTTTTATAAACATTTATCTATGATGCTTTTTCATTTGTTTTTCATCTCATTTTTTATATTTTTTGTTAACTTAGTTATCAAAGCTTGCATCCATAACAGTTATATGCATCACAGTACCAACCTAATATTATTGGATAGATTTTGACTAATTTCTAACTTTTCAAAATTGTTATGCTAAATTTTTAGCTATACTTTTATTATCTTACTCTCATATTATGTCTGATTGTGGGACTTAGCATTTATCTCTTTAAAGGATAAAATTATGTATAAACACAATTATAGTAGCATGTTAATATATAGTTAAAATAACTATATCAAAATTAGCTTTATTTTTGTTAATTATAAGAGAGTTAGAAATTAATTTATATTCCTGTCATTTTCCATGACAGTGTATATAGCTTGCATAAATATACTATATATTAAGACTTTTTGAGATTCACCTGTAAGTCCTGGGGAACGTCCCTTGGCTCTTGATCGGGCCATCTTCCCGTTCCCAAATAAAAAGACACCAAAGAGGATGGTGGTACCCCTCATTACTCAGGGCGATCTTGCTCACATAGTAGGCAAGTGATGGGTAACAGCTCTCCCTCTTCATATCCCACCCCCAGTACCCACACTCACCTCAGCAGAGCTGTTGCAGGGAATTAGCGAAATATGCACTGATATTGCCAAATTGAAATTGGTCAGGTATAATTTGATTGGCAATCTGGCCGATGGCCAAATTTCAAATGGCTGTAAAGGCATAAAGAATGAGATATCAGCCAGATCACCCGATGGCTCCAATTTGATCAATAAGCTGGTAGAACAAACATTGGGCATCATTGATGAGGGTCTGAAGTCTTTTGTTGGTAATTTGGGCATTGCAGCCAAGGTGTTGCCATTGACTGAACAGACAGTTCAGTGACCAAGTGTAGTGAGTTGGGCGTCCTGAACCCGTTTCCAACCAAATGGACCTCTCCCTATATGGGGTGGCCTTAGGGGATTCCTGTCACTCATCGCGCTAAATGCTGTTGTGCCAACTGTTGGAAATGTAGCTGAGCCTCAGTTCAGACATTTGAGGTCAAACTGACAGAGACTCGGCCCACCACCAAATTTTGTGATGTTGGTTCTCAAGGAACAAACCCATCCATTCCCAAACAATTCGCTGGTTAGGTCAAAATTGTGGGACCCAATCCCATCTTGTCACTACCCCAATTGACCACTATTTAATCAGTTGCACAAGTACTGAGAAAATTGTTAGGTGATTTTTTTACCTTCCTTCAAATAAAATTTTACTTAAAAAGAAAACTAAATTTATCTATTTTCTTCTGACTGCATCCCTGATGGCATTCCCCTGGTGGACCATCGGTCCATTCACTGGATGGGTTCTACCAGTATTCTTGGTCACTATGGCCCCCTCTGTCATCAATTGGGTTCAGCGAGTCTGGTATTTATGGCTCTATAACCCCATGACTATTAATTTCTGTCAGCAATACATGGGGATCTTGTGGCCGTATGTCCACCAATTAAAAGAGAATCCGCCTCCTTGTCACCCTGGTTGAGATGGCACCATATGCCAAGGATCTTGTTGAGAATATCTCAATGATCCCACCCCCTGCAGCAAGGCCCCCTGGGTCAGGAGTGGGTTCAGTGTGGTTCATTATCAGGATCATTCTCATCATGTTGCTACACTAACACTCTGTCATCTCCCTCTTCCCGGCTCCATACCAAGTCATTCAGTCAGCAATGCCTCTGG
>JAKSZP010012676.1:0-25692 GCA_022478985.1 Massospora cicadina
ATCTCCCACCACGCCGCCGGCAGCTGGTCTCCTCCTGGTTCCCAGTCTGGTTCATCAAATCAGACCCCTTCCTCCACACGTGCTCAATAGTGGCTACGCCCTCTACACACGTCCCCTCCCCCTTCCCATAAGTGGCGTTCCCGCTGGCAACAAGAGATAGCATCGCTTCTCTGGGGTGCCTCACCTGGTATTGAGTTTTGTCTCGTCTGAGTCATATTCGGAAGTGTCCGTCCCATGGTCGGCCTTCCCCGCAATAAATTAAAATTTTTAAAATTATGGTACTTTTCTCTTGTTAAAAATAACTTTTGCAATTTATTCAATTCAAGTCTGAATTTAGTTTGATAATCTCACAGAGGAGATTGGTTTGCGCCCATGTCAGGGAGAAGTTGGGAAAGTAAGGTAAAAGGCACAGGTGGTAGGCCCATGACTTCCAATGTTCACAAATGCCCTGGAGAAACTGGAAGATTAGATAAAAATAAAAAACTGGTGGTTACTATTTCCCCAGAAATCCTCACTTGGCAGGCGCGATGTAACAGTACATCAACACGCCACACTCTCAACCACTCTTGTTGGTGGAATATGGAGTCCAGGTGTTCCTGGATATTCAACAAAAAGCGTTGTGGGAAAATTTTTTGGGGATGTGCACACTCATTTCCCAACTGTGGTGTATGTCGCACCTCACTCCATGTCACACGGTTGGCTGGATCTCAGTATCAAAAACAAGAAGGCAGCAGACAAAGCTGCTGTGGTGCGCATTGTGATTGACCTCCCCAAAGGGCAGCGGGTCATCAAAACCAAGTGCACTAGATGGACAAAATCCAACCAAATTTTTCTCACGTTCAACTTTTTGCCCACTACAGTTAAGCATGCCGTTCTGGAGCAGCACCTGAAAGCTGGTCTAACCATATATGGAGAAATACAATCCTTAAAGATGCAACGCTTTACGCTGATGCCACACCTGTGCACTGGCAAAGCCATTGCAGTTCTGACCCCAACTGAGGAGATTTTGAAGGACCTAACCCAGATCCCGCACTCCACTTTTATTAATATTAAAGGGCATACCACCCACCCTTTCCAGGTAACCGTAGACAGCGCACCCCCCATCTGCACCCACTGTGATGCATTCAGCCATAAGGTACATGCATGCCCCACCAAGGAGGCCATCACATTCCAAGAGCATCCCTTGGCGGCCATGACCAACGGGGAGGCTCACTATGAACCAACCACCGGTACCAAAGAGGCCTTCCCGTGGGGAGCACAAGGCTGCTACTTACTAGTAAAGCCTATCTCCCCTCAAGAGCGAAAGAAGGCCAAACAGGCCCGCAGGGCCGCGGCCAAGGAAGCAGCCAAGGTCGCCTCTGCTATCCCACACTCCCAACTCCAGGAGGACATTGAAACCTTTGCAGCAGAAGCAACTTGGGAATCCCTCAACCAATCAGATTGGGATGCCCAAGCTGATTAGGCCACCCAATCTGAGGATCTGATGGGTGACTTAATCTCAACTGACCTTTGCAACCAAGCCCCAATTGGAACTGATTTGGTCTCCAACCTACCTGAAATTTTTTTTGACCCAAACGTTGGTGCACCAATCTTGTCTGCACTGCAAAAAATTTGTTTGACAGCGGAAAAACCAAAAGCAAAGGCAAAAGCCAACGCGAACCTGTCTGCTAAAATTAACAAATCTTCTGATAGCATTGCTGCAAACACCCACGCTGCCGTGAAGGCCCATGGGGATCCAGAGGAGGCTGATGGACCCAAGTGCCCACCCCTTGCACCTAAGGTGCAATGGGGGAAGACTTCACTTTAGGGATGTTGAACATTGCCAGACTCAAGGCCTTGCCATCCCGGGCTAGGAAATTGAGTTTTTAACAAAAAAATTTACCTGTGGACATCCTGGCCATCCAGGAGTCCCACTGACCACGAGGTTCCAAGGACACTTGGAATACCATGCTCCTCCCTTCCCTTTCCTTCTGGTCTGAGCACTGTGGGGTGCTTGTTTGGAAAAACAATTTTTTTAAATTTTTATCATCTAAATCCTTCCTCAATGGCCGAGTCCTTGTTGTCACATTTTTGTGGGCTGACGTGGTACACACTTTTGTCAACATTTATGCCCTGACCTGTGCTCGAGAGCATTGGGAAGTTTCTCATCAGTCAAATCCCTTCCATTACCCCCTGACCCTTTCATAGTTGGTGACATGATCTGTTGGTTAAACACATCCACAGACTGCTGGTCTTCCTCATCCCATGCCCCAGGGTCACATAAAACTTCACATTCTAAAGGCCACCCTTGGGTTGTATAATGCACTACCACGGTGAGCTCCACTGCTCAAGAACATGATGCGCCCCTACATCCACAGTGGCCAATTAAGGTCCATGTCCCACATCGACCTTATCCTCACGCCAGTGAAATTTTGATCTCATATTTCCCACTTCCACACATCAAAAATTGATTTCTCCCATCACTGGCTGGTCTCAATAATCTACCACTTACCCATCACAGTGACTAGGGCTCCACATTGGTGCAAACTCCGCCCTCCCAAACTCACGTCGCCAAGATTTTCCACATGGGTGGAATCAGCGACTTCAGCAAAAGAGTTTATTACACCATTTTGCGCGGACCCAATTTCCACATGGTCAGCCTTCAAAGCAGAACCATCTGCCACGCTCGCTACCTCTCCTCCCGATGCTCATGAGCTACATCAGCCATCATCTTGCACGCTCTGGCAGAGTTGGCACACCTGGAGACCAACATCCCAGCCATGGGCTACAGCCCTGCTTGGGGCCAGAAGTGGGCAGAAGCAGCCGACCACCTCAACGAGCTTGAAAGGCAACACAAACATTAGGTTTGTGTTCAGTACAGGGCTAAACACATTACAGAGGGCGGCATGTGCTCCACTTATTTTTTTTAAAAAATTCTTCGCACCATGCCAGAGCGTGGCCTGCACACTGGTGCGGAGGTTGGACGATTCCATCGTGGATATGCCAGCTGAAGTGACGATTGAAATACAGAAAGTATTACTCTGAGTTGTACCAATCCAATTCAATTCAGCTGGCTGAAATGGAAAAATTTTCTCAATAGCACTCACATCAGCACTGTTTCCTGATACCCAGAGTTATTTATTTTGATTACTCCAGATGAACTCTGGTCCGCCATCTGCGGTGCACCAAATTGGAAATGCCCAGGCCCTGATGGCATTCCATATAAGTTCTATAAGAAGTAATTCATATATCTATCCCAACTGCTGCTTGTCTCCCTTAACCAGAGCCTTCTGGATACGCGCCTTCTACCAGAAAGGCAAAAGGCCTTCACCATCACACTCTTCAAGAAAGGGGATAAGCTAGACCTAGCCAACTGGCTCCCCATTTCTTTAACTAACATGGATACAAAAATTTTAACTAAAAATCATGGCTAACCATCTAGGGATTGTAGCCTCTGCCACCATCTCCCCAGAACAATTCAGTTTCATACCCAGAAGGTCGATTTGGGACAATGTGCACTCTGTGGCTAATGCATGCCAGTCCACAACCTCTGGGGCACTAGTATTCTTGGACCAACAGAAGGCCTATGATAGAGTAAACTGGGAATACCCCAGGGCCTTCCTCCATCAATTCAGCTTACCCCCTCGCTTCATCAGCTGGGCGATGATGCTTACGGAATCTGCAACAATGGCAGTGCATGGCCCTGGCTTCCTAACGGAAGTAGTCCTCCCTCAAAGGGGCCTACTCCAAGGGGACCCCCCTAGCCCACTCTTATATAACTTCAGCCTTAACCCGCTACTCTGAAACGTGAATGCCCGCCTCACTGGGGTCCATGCACCAGGCCAAGCCCCAGTCAAGATGATGTCATTTACAGATGATTATGTGGTTAGGGTGTCTAATAATCAAGATGCACGCGCGCTTGAAGCTCTCATCCAGGAATATTCCCGGGTAAGTTATGCTGCACTGAACGCCTCCAAAACTGAAATCATCCTCCTTGGTCAGTATCAAACCTACTGGGCCCCAGCGACCAGTGCCCAGCCTGATCCATCTGCTCACACACGTGCTCGCCTTCCCTGATCACCCCACACCGCCCCACTTGTTCTTTCCTTCGTGCCACGCCCTACCATAGGGCCTGTCCGCCATATGGCGTGTGGGTGGAGTCAGGCGGGTATGCCTCAGCAGTAATGGAAAGTCATATTCTAGACAACGTGACGAAGTGCATCGCCTCCCTCAAAGCCCACCCTACTTCCCTTACTGGTAGGGTTGTTTTAGCCAACTCTATGCTCCTCTCTAAAAAGTATGGTTTGGAGCCCACGCCATCGCCTTCTCCCCGGGTTTTTTCAAATCTATGTATGCCCTTCTATAAGGGTGGCTCTGGTCAGGCCACCCACCGCCAGTGCTGTTTAAGGTCATGTTTGGCCCTCGTCAACATGGTGGCATGGGCCGGCTCAACTTCAAAGCCCATGCTGCCAAGATCCTGGGCACCTGGATTGCGGCTGTCACCGCTTCTACACTCCCCTCCCAACACTGGTCCTGCGCGGCCCACTCCAACTTCTCCTGCGCCTTGGGCCTTAACAATCCATTGAACCCTCACTCCTTGATGAAATACCTGGCTTCACACCCATTGGCCACAGGTCCTCACGGGAATAAAACCCACTAAAAAGAAACCTCCTCTCCATGCGGAGCGCTGAGTGGAGAATCCATATTTGTGGACACACAGCCCAGAGAGGCCGCCCCTCTCCTCAGTTCACACAGGAGGTACATTCGCTACCCATTCAAGATGGCTTGATCCCCACATGGCCCCATGTACTATCCAGGGTGGACTACCTGGGCATGATGGATATCCCTTATTCCCTTGAGACCCAGAAGACTATTTGGAAATACGAACACCACCCCCTGTTGCTGCCTCATATCCGTTCCCATGTGTGGCGCTGCCTGAGGTGGGTGTACCATATGGCTGAGTGCTCTAACACTTTACACTCATCCTGTGTCATGTGTAAACAGTATGGAACGCTGTTCCACCGCTTGGAGAAGTGCCCTACCTCTAAAGCGATATGGCGCGAGGCTTAACGTCTGCTTTTCCAGGATCAGGCACATCCCTTCAGTCTATCTAGGGATGTGTTTGTTCTATCCATGGCCTTCCCCCTTTTACCCTCCCTCCATGCTCTGGTGGTTGCAATTGCCATGTGGACTATCCACACGATTGTTTTGGATGCCATCGCAGGCTCCACCCCCACCCTCCAGAAGCTGTCCACAAATTCCAGTCCCATTTGGTGGACCACTTTCAAGCATGGATGTTTGGGTACCTCCCACCGCGTCGCCATCAGTTGGTCTCCTCCTGGTTCCCAGTTTGGTTCATCAACTCGGACCCCTTCCTCCACACATGTTCACTTGTGGTTATGGTCCCTTTACACGTTCCCCCCTCCTCCCCATAGTGGCGTTCCCGCTGGCAACAGGAGATAGCATCGCTTCTCTGGGGTGCCTTCCCTGTTACTAAGTTTCATTTTCTTTCATGTTTACTTTCAGAAGTGTCCATCCTCTAATCAGCCTTCCCCGCAATAAATCTAAATCATAGAATTATGGTAAAGGAAATTTTTTTATTAAACTTTTGCTTGACTTTCAGCATAAGAAAGAAATACTAATACACTTAAACATTTTACCATGAGAGGCAGTATTTGCCATATTATGTGTCAAGCCTTGATCTTAGGTTTCCTATTATATTTATAATGCTAAGTTTCTATGATATTATCTAGTATTTTTTGATATCCAGTGCATCAATAGACCTATTTTATATTAGATCCAATATTATTATTACTTTTAAATTACCAATACCATACAATTACCATTAGTTATACCAAATTTATGATAAAAATAAATTATAATAGAGTGTAAAATTGCCTTCATAGATCCACTGTTGAAAGTAACTAAGCATTACTTATTTTTGAGATTTCACTAAGCTCACATTATACAGCTTAATTAATTATGGTTCATCTGCTTGTCCATTAGGTGACTCATCCCACTATTAAAAGATAAATTTATCAATTATGTACAATAACTATTTTTCAGAGTATTATCCTGATTGAATATCAGGTGATTCTCCAGGGTTAATCCGTCAGATTGATATGCCAGATTGTTTAATCCTCGTTAAGGATGGTCGTATAAATTTACAAGTAATTATATTGTCATTTTAATAATGATAACTTAATTATCTTATAGGAGTCATTAAGATTTAGCTACCAATTGACTAAGGTGTTAATGAGTTGTTAATGAGTTAAGCCGCCTGTAGTAAAGCAACTTTAGAGTTAACCTTTTCAGGACTGAAACCTACTGTTTATGAGTAAGAGTCCTCTTACCTAGGCAGATTGTTACCTAAAAGGGGTAATTCTTGAGAGTTGAGCAAAGGTGTTGGGACAAATCCTTCATTTCAACTCAGAAGAGTTGCATTAAAAGTCAGCAAGAGAATCCAATTGAAACAGATGAGATAGATTATCATTTTAAGCATCTAGAGTTAACTTATTGGAGACGGCTGCCATATCCAAAAGGGGCGCCAACCAAAGAGTTGGGCGCTCAATCTACCTATAAATTACCTTATTTTTCTCTTAATAAAGCAGATCTTATCATAAAAATATTTACCATTAAAGTTTTATCATGAGGCTGTTTGCTCTTGTGATTAGAGTTGTAAGGGCAAGAAGACCCTTTGTCTATATTATTGTGATCTCCAAGGACTCTTCATGATAAGAAGTGACAGGAATAGCCTTTATATTTGAGTTGAAGTTAAGTTCTAATGAAGCTGGAAAACCCCTACAGATTCTCCAAAATAAATTTAAGATTAGGACAAGCACCAACTTAGCATTGGATCTAACAACCATCTTGGCTAAGATAAACTCAACTAGAGTAGTAGTCTCCATACTATTACTTCACATATAGTTTATTATTAACAAGTCGAACAACACACATATAAGGGCCAGTGCAGTTGACAAAGGGAGCTGAAGCGAGTTAATATCTGAAAAGAGTAAAAAATTCCCGAACATTCAACAATTAGTGTACAATTAAGTTACTACCAGTTCCCAAGATCTAACACCTATAACTTAAATTACCCCCTACTATCACATAAACTATAAGATCTTCACGCCATTTTACTCTAAAGTAGGATTTTCCTATCTTTATATTCTATATCTATATTTTTATTTCTGAGAGGATACCCCAGTGGTAGAATATGGACCCTCTACCACTTCCTCCCTGAGTTCAATCCCATTAGATGAACTTTGGGTAGGGGACGATTATGGCTGAGTTGGAGTTGCGCACCTATGCTGCAAACCAAGTTAGCAACTAGCAAGGCAGTCCATAAAGTTCCTGGCCTATCATACACTGCGCATGGAGAATTTCCAGGTTTTATCCTCATTTCCATTAATTTCAATCCCCTTCCTCTTCATCAGTGCGGTATCATCCCCAGGTTGGCCCACCTCAAATTAATTTTTTTAAAAATAAATTTTCATTTCTCTGTGTTTTATATAAAGTACTATCAATAGTATGAAATAAGATCTTGATAAAATTTTTGTCTCAACTGTATTATTTTAAATCACTATCTTCTGTGACTTTGACCCTTTTTAATACTTCCAGGCTTTCTAATAATACTAGCGCCATTGATTAGCCAACCAGAAAAATGACATTTGACTTTCTTACAAGTCCTAACCAGAAGAATGTTTCGTTTGTATAAAAAAGAGCTTAAGAGAAGATAACCATATATCATCAACCAAATATCAGGTATACTTTTGATTATATAAGATAAAAGCAAACTATATGTTCACATTGCTTGTACCGGGGACTACAAAGACAAAGTAGAATGTGCAGAATATATTAATGAATTCATATTAAAATATATAAAATGCCCTGAGAACATTTTTTGTCTATAGTAATTGTACGTCTCATTTTCTTTGTTCTACAACAGCCTAATATTGTGTATAATATACTGAGTGTCAGAGATAAAGATGATGAGTGAGTCAAAACCCCTACTCCTGAATTGAGCCTTGATAAATTGACTATCAAGCAAGTGTGAATGGAACTTCACCCTGAAGGCTGCGTACAAGATTCAATCAAGAATTATCACATGCACAAGACTCACTGGAGACGCCTTCAGGAATCCCAACGCCGTTTTCTAAATTTCCAAAGGCGCGGCACCCACTGCTGCAGTCATAAAGACAACTAAGAACAATGAGGGTGCTGACCAGGCAGTTAATCTGGAAGGCAGTTAAAGATCCTGATCACACTAAGCCATAAAGGTCCCTGAGACACCATGTCACCACACACCCTATAAATAAAAACTCTTTTTAACTCAATAAAGTAGACTATGATTGGCCATATTTTCGTTTTTTGACTTTTACAATATTTACATCTTCAAGCCATTTTTAAGCTTAAGCGTTAGTCAAGAGAACTGTTACACTGAGAAAAGTGGTTCTCATTACATGGGACTAAGAGATGTTTAAGTGAAACTGTCTATCACAAAATAAAGGAGATCAATAGCAGTCAAGAAAATTAACCTACAAATTTATCAAGATTTGTCACATGATGGATTACCACCTCGTAATATGAAGTACTACCAATGAAGCCCAAAATCATAGAGTTCTGGGCCAAATTCCAGTTTACTCTAACTTCCGAGGATGTGATTAGTACCAACTTTAACAAAAAGCCTTAACAATTTTACAACAATTTAAATGGCATCTATTTTGTGGGAGGATGATCCAATCACACCTTGCTTCTTTTGTGCTTTCTATCATGCGGGATCTATATACCTTGGCTCTTCTTCCAAAGAGAGAATTGACTTTAGGGAATGAGTTTTATATCCAGAACTTCATTCATAGCTCCATTCATCACCTCTTACAAGTCATCAGGTTGCACCACCATGAAGACTCCTGACAACTAGGGCTTACCTAGACATTATAATCTCACATTATCAATTTCTATAATGCGGCTTCCTCCTTCATCCAGGATAATTGAAAAGTCATTATTGATAACTGAAGATTAATCAATGAGGCCCAAAACCAACTTTCAGCGTTGGATAGTGGAATTTTAGGCTACCTCGAGGACCAACTTTGTCAGAATGTACAACCCCTCAAGGTTGCATGAGACCAACTCATCAACCAACTTGTGAACCTGGTGTGAACACTTCATCAGCACTACCAGGAGCTAGCCTCTCAAAATTTTGCTTCCAAGTGTGAAGGGCCTAAAGGGCCTGAAGGTCCCCATGGCCTTCTTGTCCTGCAATGCCTACTCCTGGTGACCCCAATGAATCCTGGAAAATGGAAATTTTGGAATCCCCCACTGGCTTATGAGATCAAATTCATAATGTGGCCCAAGGTGCAAGCTCTGAGTGCATGCTGTCCCTATTGACCCTAGGGTCTTGGCTGAGGCATTGTTAGATGTAGTGATAATCTTAGCGCCTTCACCAAGCACACTTATAAGTACATCTCCCAGCTTAATCTAGCCTGTCAAATGTTTTTGTACAAAAGATTAAGCAGTAAAGGAAAACCCTGCATGACAACCACCCAAGTCTTTCTTTTAACTCCATATCATTAATTAAATAATGATAAGAGGGTTGGAGAAAATCATGTTCTTCCTAGCCATTACAGTTTATGAACCTGTGTTTAAAAAGACCTGCACTAGATTGGAATTAGGATCTACCCTGACAGGCTAACCACTCATACCCTATCAAGGGTTTGACACACGCTTGAACAACATAAAAAATTCAGATTCTTCAATGCGCTGACATACAAGCATTAAAGGAGCAGGTTGCTCACTAAGCCTCTATTACCATACTAAACCAAAACTAGGACAATATCCAAGAGGACCTCAGGGGTTTAATAGATGGTTGGATCAGTAGGCTCCTTGTGACTATGTGGAAACCAAAATTTCTGAACCTGCACCAATTACTGGCGTCAATACCCTTTTTCACTCCTATTGTTACTAATTTTAAGCCTAGTTCTAAGGAGAAGTTTACCATTGGCCAAGAAAGCGTTGCCTCCTTCCTATATGCATATGAGAGTTCCATGGAAGAGGATACTGACCAGAAGAATGTGAAGCATATCCACTACTGCCTTAATAAAACTTCTTAGGAAATTATGACTAATCTTTTATTGGAATTCCACACATGGGTACGGGTCTGCACTTCCTTAGTATAGGATGTCAGACAACTGGCATGCAAAGGAAAGATTTGGCTTCCAACGGGGTATTTCTCCACCTATGAAAGCAACCAAGATCCACAAGGCACACCCGTTCTGTTTAGATGGGAAAAGGAACTACTAGGAGAAAGGTAAGGAAAGTATTGTTAAATAAACATGGAACCAGCACAAAGAGTTAAACTGATGATAAGTACTTTAGTCATTTAGGAGTGTACCCAGTTGATAATCGTTTCTTTGTAGGTGGAAGTAGGTTTATAATGAACCTGAGCTTTTAAGTTTTGTAATTCTCCACCTTCCAAGTCCATCTGCCGTCCTTATACAGCTTGCCACTAACCTGGAATTTGTACAATATATTCTTCTGCGTGATCATACTCCTCAAAATTGCAAGTCTTGTTTTTAGCATTACTAAAATCTGTACAAATGAACGGTATCAAAAAATCGGTATTTTGGGATAGAAAGCAGCCTTTTATGTCTTTTGCATGACCACCCCTATGGCAGCAAGGAAAGTAACCACTAGGGATGAGGCTATCTTAACCACGATCAAACAGGAGTTTGGGCTCCCATTGGCCTAAGGGGAGGTACTTCCGCAGGTGGAATATGAGTTCTTTTTAAAATAATATGGATAATAACTGCATATATTGGGTTTCTTGGAGTAATGATTCTTATTAAATCTGAAAAAAACAAAATAGCACAACAGATCTTTCTTCAACTTCTATACCTAGTTTAAAGCCAAATTTTGATTTTTAAAAAAAAAAAAACGACTACTTGAACAAGCCAAAAACCTACCAATGTCAATGCAATCAACGCCTGCTGCCCCAGCTTGGGGTGGTGGTGCGCCACCATCTGGCATCTTTTGGCCGCCGTTGAAGTGCACCCGGGCTGTGCTAGCCCTCCCAACGCTACTGGGCGTTATGCCCCCTCAGGACTTGGCCCACCACCTCACAAGCTCCCAAGAGATGCTCCAGAGCCCTTTTGGTGCTCATACGGAGCAATTTGTGTTTCAGCCTCTGGGTTGAATATGAGAATCTTTTTACATATGCAAGTGTGGCCATCATCAAGATGGCCACGGCAGTTTTTAAACCCACTGGCTATATTGACTTCCACACCTTTAAGGAGTATTTTAATATTAGATTCTGCTCAGAATCTGATGCGGTGGCAGCATCTAAGATGCTGATAATTTATAAAAAATCCTGATTTACACTGTTCGCATGCAGCTCCTAAATGATGCCAATTTGGTGGTCCAGTTTGCTGGGTTGCCGCCATTTCTCTCCCCCAAAAGCCTTCGCCACAAACTGATGGAGGGTTTAACCATTTACGGCTCAGACCCTATCTTGCAGTTTGTGGTTCCCAATGGGATGGGTCAGTCGTCAGGGCCTTGCGCCTTTGCAACGATTCACCCTTCCACCATCATGACACCCACCTCATGATTCCCCCTGCACTGTGATCAGATCTGCACCTGATCACCCTTTTTGGGCGCGTGTCAAGAATGGAGGAGCCATATGCCCCTTGTGCTTCAAATTAGATCATTTGAAGTGCAAGTGCCCCATGGCTTCTGCCTCTACACTTCCACCGCTCCTCCTTCTGGCATCAGGCCAGCTGCTTCCTCATCCAAATTTTTCAAATGGGGCGTGATCCTCCCACCCCCAACCTCAGCTAATTATGGCACTGCTTCCAAAGCAGCAGCCAATCATAAATTTAAAGTACTCTTTAAAAATTTTTCAGAATTATGGAATTATGAGCTGATGGCTGAGACAGTTTGAGCTGATCTGCCATGGTCACCTGTTTAAGGCCAATCAGGATCTGCCACTGCACCAACTCTGGTGGCTGGCCCAGCAATAGCCGATTTAAATCCATTTGAAGTGCTCAAATGGATTGATGATAAAGATTAGCTTTATAATGTTAATCCTGATTTTGCCATGGAGGAGTCTTTTGTAAATCCTCCCAACTTGTGTCCCCGTCATTATAGATCTAAAAACGGTTTTTCTTTTATAAAAATATTAACAAAATGAGGGTAGAAGCAGAAGCTTCTCCAGCCAACACATTCCTCTGTCAACATCTTAATGGAGCGAAGGATCCCCCTTGTTGAGGGTATTCCCATCCCAACGTTCCCCATGATTTTGTTGAGAATGCGATATACAAAATTGAAGAGCTCACTTTTGAAGCAAGCTGTGCTTGCATCAATGTGGCAAAAACTTCTCTGTTTGACCCCAATTATCCCCAAACCTGCCAACACACCAAGTCTTTCACTTGTGTGCCTGCTCTCATCACTTTCGCTGAGAATCAACTTACTCAATATGTCAAGGCGATGGACACCGCCAGCCTCATTAACAAAGAAAACCCACAATTATACATCCTTATGTCACATGTTGCTGATGCCCTAACCCCTATGTTGTCCACCATGGTCCGCAAGCTAAAGTGGGCGACAGACAAAAGTTCCTCAAAGCTTACTCACCTTCTGATATGGCTTCCTAGGAGGATAAATTAGGGGCTATACTAGTAATTTTTTATTTCTAATAATCCCTTTATTTGGCTCATTTTGCAAATTAAGATGTGTGGCGGCTCCCACTTTTGGGTTGGGCACCACTAGTGCAAAAAACTAAATAACCCAACAGCCTTTTCAATGGAGACTGTTGGGCCTTATACTATTTGGGAAATGAAAATGCACGAGGTCATATGGTTTTAGAGCTCATAAACACGCTGACAATATTATTGAGTAAGTTGTTTTATGGGTTAATTAACCACCTTCATGTTATGATTAACCGTATTATTCACTTTTGGCTCATAACCTGTTTATAATATTATTCCACGTTTGGCATTCGTTTTTTTGGCTTTGAAAAATTCTTTTAAATATATTTTCATCTGAGCTTGCCCCAGGTGTCATGTGAGCCTCAGTAATGAGGGCAAAGATTGGATTCTTACATGTGCTTCTAAAATCACAGCAAAGTTTTGATTTTCTGCACTAATCGATCTGAAGTTTCATGGAGGATAATGACTTTGGGCCTATAAGGTAACGTTGGAGTGGGGGTGATTAGACAGGGTAAGGCGACTGCTACCCATCTCATATCTAGTGTGTGAACTAGACCATGTAAGTGAGTGAGTGGAAGAGCCTTAGGGTTGAAGCCCTTTTTAGTCCTTAAGGGATGCAAACCCCTGTCCAGCTTTATAGCTGGCTCCTGGATTTTTACAAAGGAATTTAGAAGCAATCAAACCCTGGCCAACCAAAAGCAAGCGTTCATGGGTACTTAATTGAATAAGGGAGAAAGTTTTGTGGAGTTCATCAGCCATTTATACTCCTAAGCACAGCCCTTAGTAAACACAAACTATATTACATTGTATGACGCCATAACAGCTGTCATCTCTGCTTTGTGGTCTTATCCTGAGTTTTGATGCATATTATTGGCCAGAAGAATGGCTTTACATGCATTTGGGAATTTAAGGAAGTGCTTAACAAGATACCTGCATCAACCCTACATCCTAAGGCCACTGTCTCTGTCTCCTTCAACCATCCTTATGTCCATGTTGTAAAAACTAGAAGAATCCTTGCCCCCAATGAACTTACTACAATGGTTTCTATCACAACGCCAATACGTGCTGGAATTGACTTGCTGAGGAGAAGGAAAAGGGCCATCAAAATGAAGGATGAGGCGCTTCATGCTGGCATCCATAACTCGCCTCAAGAATCATCAGTGAACTCTAATGAAACTGGAGCTATTGTGCCTGAAGAAGTTTTGGTACCCTCTAATAGTAAAGAACTTGATACTGCTTACTCTTCTTCTGACGAATACCCTATGTTTCTCATGCTATATCTGCATTTTGGGAGTTTGGTTACATATTTTACAGTTCAAGTTTATAGATTATGTCCATTTCATAGTTAAGTGGTTCCCCCCATGAACGTCATTTCATCCAAACTGATGAAACACATCAAGATTGCTCTGGATTTGACACATACACATGGAGTAAGGCATGGCTGGACTGCAGTGTACTCAGTCCATTAGGCCTATTCTTCCTTACCTATCTGTTTTAGGAAGCTTTCCTTGAATACCCCCAATAACGCACTGGATAACCTGAGCTATGATCTTCTCAGGCCTCAGTTTCTCTGGGATTACTCTGCAGTAGTTCACTTTGATGAAGGATTTCTATCCCTGTTAGGACATCAGTACTCATGGGTTTCAAAAATTTGCATGACACCAAATTGGAGGTCAATGCTCAGAATTGTCTATTAGAGAGTGAGAGTCAAATTGATCAACTTTAGTATTACGTGAGGTGATCTTGGTTATGGATGCCCTCATTGCAGTTGATGGCCATGAAGGCATGCTATCTGTTTTTAAAAGGATCACTATACCACTAAAGTCCAAGGTTATTGTTGACGCCTGGGTTTAAGTCAACATCGCCTCCAGATACTTGCATAAGATTGGGGTCCAGATAACTAATTAGTCAAAGAGGTCCTAACTTGTCCCAGAATCTGAAAACACCTATGCTGGCTCTATATTGGTGTTGTTAGCTAACCTTAATGACAAATCTAGGGTAGTAGACCCTAATACCCTGGGCGCTTATGTTCGCCTCCTTCCAGCAGAGGCTTTAGATGAAATCTGCAGCTTTGGAAGTCTAAGGAACATTGAGTTGGAAACGCCGCCATCTGTCGCTATAGTTGACATTATATTATAAAAGAGCTACTGAAGGGTAACAGAGCCAGGTTCAGGATTTTGAAGGTGTACTCAGACCTCCTTTCAACCTCTACCTACGATTTTTGGAAAAATGAGTGGGGTACTACATCATGTGGAGACTAGAAATGCTCTCCCCATTTGTTCTCGACCTCACCAAAAGAGTAAGGTTGAAGGAGCCCAGGTGGTGGTAGAGCTCAAGAAACTACTTAAAGTAAGGCTATTAGTGCCTTTGTGAAGTCCCTGACCCCCCTTCCTGTTAGTTCATAAGAAAGATGGCAGCCACTGTGTGGTAATGGACCACCTTCAGCTCAATTATATCACCAAGAAATATAGTTATACCTTGCCCCAAATTGACGAGTCTCTCCAATTCCTTGCTGGGTCATAATACTTTTCCATGATGGATCTCACTAGTAGTTATTGGCAAGTGGAGCTTACCCAAAAAATTGAGCCAACTGTGCACTCATAGCCAACAAAGGGCTATTTAAACACACGAGGATGCCACAGGGCCTTTGCAATGCGAGGACCAACTTTCAACGCGCCATGGACTAGATTCTTAGGAACCTGAAGTTAATTTGCGTCCTTGTATACCTTGAAGACATCACCTTCTTTTCACAAACTTTTAATGGTCATGTATAACACCTCTCAGAAGTCTATAATCATCTTAGGAAGGCTTTGATATAACTCAAACCTTTGAAATGGTATTTCTTCCAATCAGAAATGGAGTTCCTTAGATCTAAGGTCTCAAAAGATGGTACCCAGTCCATTCTAGATAAAGTCAACGCCATTATAAAGATGTCACACCCCCCGAGCTTAAGGAATATTCAAGTATTCCTGGGAATAGTAAGCTATTATTGTCTGTTCATCTCACTGTTTGCTGACCTAGCCAAGCCCCTGTTTTAACTCCTGCAAAAGGATGTGCCTTTTTAGTGCCATTAACAAGGACAAGCTTTTAACGAGTTGAGGACCGCTCTTTTTACTAAACTAATTTTAGTTCATCCATGTTTTGATCAACCTTTCTTGCTATTCAGGATGTGAGTGATGTCGCCGTTGGGTCCATCCTAGCCCAGCATGATGAAAATTATGTTGATCATCCAGTAGCATTATTAAGCAAGACTTTGAGCAAGACTAACAGAACTGTAGCATTACCAAATGGAAATGCCTGGCTGTCTTGTTAGCAATCAAACAATTCCAGCCCTATCTCTATGACATCCACTTCATCTGCTTCACTAATAATTCCTCGCTCCAATGGCTGCAGAAAAAGAAAGACCCTGATGGCCGGTTAGCCAAATGGCTAAAGCTGCAGAGCTACATTTTTACTATTGTCTATTGTTCAGGAGCGATACACCATAATGTTGATGGTCTCTCTAGGATGCTGGTAATGGCTGCCTTGACCACCGAGGGGGACCAACTTTACATTCTAATTGGATAGTCATAACGATAGAATTTGGAAACTTCTAAAATCCAAGCCAAACTACGAAAAATGACCTGAGACACTCAGATCAAGGATATATGCTATATAAGAGAGTTTTTAAGAAATGACTCCACTACATCTGTCCTTCTTCCTGAATTGCAATTACATCAGAGGGGCATGTGACCAGTGGACACGGGGCAGTAAAGAAGACTCACAAATGGCTCAAGGAATGATGCTACTGGGATCAAATTGTAGAAATCATCCAAGATGTCCTGGAGGCGTGTATGACATGCTGATCCCAAGATTATGCCAATCTCTGATATCTGCACTCATTCGTTGCCCTATCAGTTCCATTTATTGTCATTAGCATCGATGTAGTAGCCCACTTCCCACTGGATTGCATGACCATAAATGCATTCTCTTAGCCGTGGACCATTTGACCAAATGGTTGAAGCAATTTCTGTCCCCACTGACACTGCTAAGGCCACGACTCTATTCAATATCCAATCCGTTTAAACCCATCATGGATGCACACAAACTTTACTTTAGGACACTGGGTTGAATTTCACCTCACAGATAGTCCAATGACTAACTTCACTTTTTGGAACTAGCCAGAGTTTTACCACCCTTTACAACCCATTAATTAATGGGGCAGTGAAGCGTATAACAGAACCCTCATCTCTATTTTGTGGAAGATAGCTGCCTCTAACCCTGTTCGCTAAAAAAGTTATTTACCAGGAAGTTTGCTTTATTACCATATAAGATACCATTGAATCATCAAGATGTTCCCCTTTGAAGCTCTATATGTGCATGCTCTCCACCTACCAAATAGCGTCTATCCCCTGCTTGTTACCTCCATACCTGAGAACTCCAATTTAACTATGTGGACTTAGCAAATGAGATTGTACGGCTTCAAGCCCTAGCCAAGTAAGGCATTGTCACCACCACAGAAAGGGAGACATGCTGATTTAATTTCGGCCAACCATCCTTACCAAAGTATCAATAAGGTGCCCTCATTCTCTTTTACTCCATCAACCTAGAGATTGACAGAACAAGATTGACGTTTTTTGATATGGACTAATAAAGTCATTCATAAGGTGAGCTCAGAGTAATCCATTGCTGACGTCAATCAGGAGACAAAGTTCAACTGAGTACTTGGCCGATTTCTTTGGCCCTATACCCCCCTCTGACAGGATCTTGAAGGAGAGTTGTTAGGATTTGAGATGATGAGCAAGTCAAAACCCTTACTCCTGAATCAAGCCATAATAAAATGACTCTAAGCCAGCGTGAACAGAACCTTACCTTAAATGCACTAATATGAGATTTAATTAGAAATTTTATTTTGCATGAGATTTGATGGAGACGCTTTCAGGAATCCCATCCCCACTTCCCAAATCTTAAGAGGCGCAGCCCCCACCGCTGCAGCCATGAGGAAAATGCAAAACAATGAGGGTGCAAACCAGGCGGTTGATCCAGAAGGCAGTGAAAGATCCTGAGTACTGGACCAGGAAGGTCCCTGAGGCACCACGTTCCCACTTTTTTAGCACTAAGTGATAGGCACCACGTTCCCCCACGCCCTATAGATATTGACGCTTTTTAACACAATAAAGTAGTCTATATTCGCCCATCTTTTTATTTTTGACCTTTCCGCTAGTTTACAGCTTCAATCCCATTTTGGAACTTTGGTGTCAGTTAACAAGCCCAATACAATGAGACTGAGGAAGCTCTAAAATGATTTATTTATCAGAAGCTTAAGTCCACCAATGATTTAAATTATCTAACAAATACTTTGAAGATGGCATATACTGAATGGTGAATGCCAACACCCATTTTAAAATGAACCTTGAATGCTTCCAACAAAACCATTCCCCTAAAGGAGACTCTGCCAAGAGTATTGCACTTCTAATATCCGAAGAAGTACCACAGGAGTATATAGCCTTGCTCAATTTAAGTTTTTGGACAAGAATCCCTGCATATAGAAAGAAGACTTAAAAATAATATAGCAATACACATAATATCTTAATAGAATAAACTTTTCAATGCTACTCTCCATTTTATAGATGATATGCTAACTGAACATATAAAAGATAATTTTATTAAAGGCTCTAGCTATTCCGACAAATTACATGTACAAGATGAGCTAATTAACTTACATGAAAGTATAAAATTACCTATTGCCACTTAAAGCCATAACAATTTGCTTTGACCATCTAAGTTGAAGGCCTTTGCAACCAAATCGCATTCCTTTGCCAGTTTAATTATTTTACAAGATTTTTATAATTATAATTAAATTATTCTAGTAGGTTAGATTATACCATTGACAAAAAAGGTGTTGAGAACCCCAAACCATTCTTAATGACTTGAGATGGTTTTGAAAGTTTGCTATAGACAGCCAACTAAACATCCCAATAATGACATCCTCTATATGGCAAAGATCCAAACTGTCCAGCTGCTGTAGCTCTAACTTTTTAGTTCTATCTAATAGTATTGACTACCAAATGAAGTTTGAAACTAAGCTTCTCTATACAAACCTCTAAATCAAACCTATTGAGGACCAAGCCTTAAAACTTCTAATTTACTTGAGTAACAGTTTATAATTTGCCAACCAAGCTCTCTTAAGTCCTGCGTATATCAAAAAATCTATTATAAATAATGTTAGCAGGCTCACCTATCCTCACCTCACACAATGCAAAAACTTCCATCTCATTGGCTTGTTTAAAAGATTGACCAGCTAATCCTGTATGGGCGTTTAAAACTTTTATGCAGAAAATCAGGCAAAGCTATCATGTCAGCGTTCAATATGGCTGAAAATGAAAGCTAAGAGCTGGAAGAAAGCTTTAACAAGAGCAGTGCCCCCAGCCAATTTCTAGCTACAACCCACTTTTACTTCACATCCTTATCTTTTGAACCAATGAATTTGAAATGACTCTAGCCTCCTCCCATACCAAGGTCTCACTAAGGAACACAAAGGCGTACATTGTCAACTTCAGGTACCAATCCTTGGTGGGCTACGTTGACAATGATAATTTCATCATCTGCAGCAACAATCAAAGCTATTCAAATTGAAGAACCAATGCTGAGCGTGTTGATTTGACTGACAAATACTTCAGGTGTAGCAACTCAAAATTTTAAGCTTTAGATATCAGAGGCACACCAAGGAGCTCCAAACTGCAGCACCCCAGTCATGCTCACCAAGTATTGATTTAAAGTTGCTGCCAAACTGATCAACTCACCACTTCATCCAGTTCCAGCAAAAATCCTACTATAGCGCCACATATAACAGTCCCAATTACTATCCAATAGTCAAACTTCACAATAACAATCATTACAAACTCTTCCAATGGTACACCATTGGGTGTAAAAACCTCAAGTGCATACCCTTAAGTCCAAAGTTTGCAAGTCTCTGCAACGCCAGTATTCAACTAATTTAAATTGCCTTATACTGAAGTCAAAATTGAGACCTAGAAACACAATGTGCCAAAAGTCTTTTTATTATTCTACGCTTAAATAATTAAGATTTTATCTTTTGATTAAAACTATTCTTTCAGCCTGTGGCAGAACCACCAAATATTATAGTTATCTGCAAGCGCCACCAATAGTTCTTTTAAGATTTCAACAGCCCAGTCACCTTTGGTGCCATGGCCACTGACAAAGAATAAGCTTTATAACTCCAAGGTATTGGACAAAAACCTTCAGTTGATCCATGAAAATGAAACAAAAAACTATGCCTTGTCATAAATATTAGTATTCTGACTGTGGTCTTCTGCAATTTATTGAGCATAAACCCAATAAGGCTTCTCTAGGCATGGATTACCAACTTGAACCTTTACCAAAGATGTAGTCTTTGTTGACCAGGATGAGCCAGACTTTAAGGGGTATGGGGTCAATACTAACTATGTTCAAGTCTATGCCATCCTATGAAAACTTAACATAAGTTACCACCTTAATGCCAAATATGCCATCCTGAACTGTAGCTAATTCACAAAGCTGTTGACTAAGAATGACTTAAGTTGTTGTGTAGACTTGAATGAAGCTTGAAACACCAAGAAATGTTTTTCTTTAATGCCAAGATATGAAGCTGGAGTGTAATTTATTTTAGCCCTAGACAGACTAAGCAAAGCAATTGTCTTCCCTGGTCATGGCTTGGAAGGGCTCTGCCAGTACTTTTTTTACTAAGGGTGAACCTTGACCTTGATTTTTCTTTTTTTAATTAATACTAGCATCCAAATACCATACATTGCTACGGTGTTTAAAGCTTACCAGGATGAATTGAATCATCATTTTAGATTTAGATAATAGATAATCACCAATCACTAAGACAAACCCATTGACATCGATTTAACCAAATTTCACCAACCACTCAACCAAAACCCTTTTGCCCTACAAATAAAAAGACACTAATTACTCAGTCATAGTAAATCCCTCTGAAACTATTAAATCAACCAAATAATATTGTTACCTGGCGCTGCTCAGGTTTAATAACAAATGATTCAAAATTGATTAATTTAGATTTTATATCGCGTTAATAGCTTTTTACCCATCATTGTTTTTGAGTATAATTTAACCAATAATATTATTTATCTTAGTATTATATATTTTGTAGTTAGATATCAATTAGTTTAAGTGTAATCAAACCTATTAAACTAACCAAAAACTACTAACCATTCACTCAGTTCTGATTAAACCTATTGATTCAACTTAAAACCTCAAACCGCATTGTAAACTATTTAAACTATTAAATCAGCCAATAACTTACTATTCACTAAAGCGAATGACTTACTAATTAATTAAATGATCACCAACCCTTGGTAAAATCATTTAAAGAATCTAATTAACTGTATATTAAGCTAATTGCCGTAACAAAAAACTAATTTCCATTAAAAATATAAAATTTTCACTTACTACATATAAAGCTTTTTATTTTATTATCAAATAAAAACTTGGCTATAATATGCACACGGACATCCTCCCATCCACCTATATCCAAATTTTCAAAGCTCTACATGTAGTTTTGGATGGACATCACACACATAAAAAACACATACACACTTGATTTTTTATATAGATGTTAAGCCATCATAATATTTTCTAATATTTTATTGATAATCAGTATGCCACTGGACCTATTTTCTAAAAGATAAAAATTTATACAATTAAATTACTAATTACAATGAAGTCTCCATTGATTATTCCCGAGTTATGAGTAAACAAAACAAATTATAAAATTCATTTGAAATGCTCTCCTATTGATCCACGGTTAGATTGCTTAAGCATTAGAGATAACTTGGATTATCCCCTATTTTCACATGAACTATAAGATTTTTCACGCCATTTAACTATAAGATATAATTTACTATATATATATCTATCAATTTATCTATATATATATCTATCTAATATCTATATCCTTCTACATGATATATTATTAATATAAATAGTACTATATAAAAACTTAAATATCTTCTATTACCTTTGGTATATTTTATTACTATCTTCTGTAACTTTGGCCCTTTTCAATACCGTCAGGCTTCTGAAAATACTAGCACCATCAAGCAAGCAACCAGAAGGCTGACAATAAAGCAAGTTATAAAATCATTTTTATCTATCTATTTTATCTGGACAATTAATACCAAATTTACTAATGGTCATATACAATACTCATTACTTCTATCTAATTATTTTGATTGCCCAAGTTTTAATAAATTTACCTGGCACCTATAATAATTTAAACTTTTACTATTATCATATTATTGCCAGTTTTTAACATACCCCAGCCATAGGACATATATATGACAAAATGAAGACCTATGAACTTATTTTTAGCAATACTAATCATTTGAAACTGCGCAGACTTGAAATATGGTTTCACACCATAGAGATTATATTTTCTTATGAATTTGATGGAATTGTTGAGATACGCCGTAAGGGATTTTGCACAGGTTTTGGCCCAATGAGCAATAGGACCAATGATATGACAATTGTAGCCCTCAGTAACAACAGAATAAACTTATTTTAATAAATATGGGGCACTTACCACTACAATATATTATTAAATATAATAAACACAGCGGATACTCACTGTTTCACTCAATATATCCTTATAACCATAACCTTTTCTTAATTGCCCATCTCACTTATATACAGCAGCTTTGGACAATACCACTCTCATAGCTTGGACTATTTTGTTCTGCTGATACTTGTCATTTCAGCTTGTTATTCTTTAATTCTCTATTACCCTAATTGTAGGCAATTTAATTTGTATTTATCAAATGTTGACATCACCTTATCGCCTTATTTAGAGGCAATCCAACAATAAACCTATTATATTACAATATCGCCTCATCTCAAGGCACTTAAATAATTGTAATTGATATCATTTTAGGCAGATTCTTCCCAATCTGCACTAGCAGTCCCACAATTATCATACAGTCGCATCAGAATCATGACATTACCCCCTCCTTGACTGGAAAATAAGGATCCTATTGGTTTTATGGTCAGAGGAACTTTGTGTGCACTCAGTTAATGATATGACCACTTGTGGGATCCTTGATGGTATATGTGTTAACCCCAGTTTCTCTATAACTTTGAATGGACCAATCCAAATACTGTCCAGCTTGTGTTTTCGCCCAAATCCATGTTGGTCATGGAAGAGAACCATATCACCTTCCTAAAATGCTGCCAGCCCACTATGATGTACCTGATTGGCAGCCTGATTCCTGATCTTCTTGGCTAAGCTGAAGGAATATGCTTTGGTTTGCAGTTTGATCAGAATGTTTGTGAGGTTAGTCAAATAGCAGTAAGGTTCCATTCTAACGGTGTATTCTACACACAAATAAATTAATGCTGGAAGGGCCAGGTGTCAGCTGTATAGTAGTTGGAAAGGACTCTTCCCCAAGGCGGAATGATAACCAATGTTATAAGGCAAACACGGCAGTGGAAAGAAGAGATCTCCATAAGAAGGTCGATCTGTTACTAATTTTCATAGTATGTTCACCAAAGTTCCATTCACCCGTTTGACCATTCCATTAGACTCAGGGTGGTATGAGGTCATCAGAACTCCATAGATACCCATAAGCTCATTCAGTTTTGGGAGGATGTGCAAGGTAAAGTTGCTTCTGTTATCAGTGAAAATGAACTGAGGGCAGCCGTGGTGCTGAATAATGCATTCCATTATAAACTTGGCCACTGCAATGGCTACCAAATCCCGTATCACCCTCGCTTTGACCCACCAGGTCAAGTGGTCGATAAGTCACCAGAATGTACTTACACTGGTTAGCTCCTGTTGGCGAGGAACCAATAACATCAAGGGAAACCGTATGCCAAGCAAAATGTGGTTTCACTACCTGATACAAAGTCTTATGGCAGAACAGCTTCTCCACTTGGCACTGACAGAAACAGGAAAAGGTTTTGAGCACATTGAAGTTCACGCTTTCCCAATAGTACTGCAGCCACAACAACTCCATTGTCTTTCACACCCCACCATTTCCAACTGCCCTGTAGGCGCTCATAACAATTCCTGGCCGTGCTGAGGGTCACGGAAAATCACCATAGAATTGGTGATCTGCTTATACAATTTCCCATTCCATTGAAAGGTATTTGTTTGCATTTCATTTAATGCTTTAATTACTTGAGCAGGTTCATTGTTGTACTTTCCGCTGAGCATTTTATCAAACATTATGTCACTTAAATATGCTGTAGCTGCAATTGTTGGCAATCTTGATAAGCAATCAGAATTTTGGTGTTTTTCTCTTGGTTGATGAAGAATTTGAAGTCATAAGCTTGCAGCTTAAGAGCCAATGGACTTGAGGCCCTCAGGCTATTTCAAGTTCTTCAACCAGCGCAGAGATGCATGATCTGTTACAAACTTAAACTTTAATTCATGCAAGTAGACTCAAAACTGCTTATACGCATAAATCACCGCTAAGCAATCTCACTCAGTTACAGTGTAATTTCGTTCATGGCAATTCAAGTGATGACTGCAGTATGCCATGGGGTGCTCCTCCTCCTCATCGTCCTTCTGAGACAGGACTGCCCCAACAGCGGAAAAAGATGCATCCATCTGCACTATAACTTCCTTATCAAAATTAGGGTAGCGTAACATGGGCGCACTAATTACTGCTGTTCGAAGTGTATCAAAGGAACATTGGTGCCATTCTGTCCATTTGAACATGGCATCCTTCTTTAGTAGCTCAAACAGTGGACCTCCAATGCAACTGAAATTGAAAATGAAGCGTCAGTAATAACCTACCATCCCCAAAAACACCTAAATGTCCCACTTATTAACTGGCTTAGTAATCTTCTGGATAGCCTCCACCTTAGCAGGTTGGGGTCTTAGCCCAGTCACATCCACCACAAAACTGAGGTACTCCAGCTTATCCTTGAAGAAGTGGCGTTTCTGGGGCTTGATCTTAATATTGGCCTCAGCTAGTCGGCGAAATACCTCTTCCAGATGGGTAAGGTGCTCAGTGTACGTGCAAGAGAAGATGTTAGTATTGTCGAGGTACACAAGTACACATGACAGCTTCAGATCGCCCAGAATGGTGTCCATTGCTCGTTGGAAAGTAGCTGGGGCATTACATAGCCCTTGCAGCATCTGAGTTGGTTGGAAAAGCCCTTTGGATGTGATTTCAGCGCATTTTTCTTGTTCTGCCGCTGGAAACTCAATTTGCCAATAACTAAATATCAAATCCATTGCAAAGAAGTAGCGAGCTCCAACTAACCAATCCAGCAAATCAACAATCCGTGGCAGAGGGTATGAGCTTTTTTTGGTGACACTATTGAGCTTCCAGTAGTTGATTACTATGTGGTTAGTACCATCCTTATTTTTAATAATTAGGACAGGTGAAGCCCATGTACTTTAAGATGGTTCAAGCATTCACTGCTCTAGCAGCTTGTCAATCTCCTCAGTGATGACTTCTTCAGCTGCCCTTAATTGGCGGATTGGCTGAGACCTGATGGGGGGATGATCACCAGTGTTCAGTCAATGAACAACCCCCCAAGCGCACCCCAAATCATGATCATCAACCATAAAATTCTCTTTATATTTTTGAAATAGGTACTCCAGCCTGATCCTTCTGATCTTCTGTTAACCCATTAAATTCTCCCATGGCACAACTGCCATTACACTGGGAGGCAGCTTGATGGGCAGACCAAATTCATCCAAAGAGCCAACTTGTGAACCTGGTTGATCTCCTCAACTGGTTTCAAATGTAAATACGCTATAATATGATGCCAGCAGATTCAGATTCATCTCTTCTTAAGATTTGCTATCAATATCTTGATTTCCCCATGGCCCAGAAATATGATGCCTGGAGCCAAATAGGGTTAAGCCGCGATTGCTGATAAGGCCCAATGATTTCCCCGTAGAGCCCAGCTGGCACTTGCAACTCTAACTCAGTGTCTACTATTACTTGATGTCCAGAGGGAATGGATATAGCTCCAGCTGCTCTAAGCGGTAGACTTT
>JAKSZP010012677.1:0-25596 GCA_022478985.1 Massospora cicadina
GCCTACCATCTGGACACCAGTGCATAGTAAGGACTAAGCTCAAAATCGACGTCCCTAAAGGGCTTTATGGGGAAATTATGGTGCCTCACCAGTGCTCACGGCTTGAACCACATGTGACTCCTAGGCTACTGCTACCTGGGAATGGGGAGGTGGAGGTGCTGCTAGCAAATTTATAGAAGGAGACAATAATGATTCAGTGGCACCAAGTGGTGGCTTACCTACATTTAGTTCCTATAGAGGAAGTCTACCGTATTCATGATTTCAGCTCCTGGGTTGACCTTGGACTTTTGACAAGCTAATCGTTTGTCGTATTGACAGTGGTTCTATAGGAAGCACTTATTGGATTATCAGCGTAACAGTAAGAACAGGCTATGGCGTTATTTGAAAATAGTAAGATATTTTTGAACATGACAATCATGATTTGGGGTGCGCTCAAGGGGTGGTACATTGGATGGATACAGGGGATCACCTTCCCATTTGATCGCGACTTATTACATGCGTAAAATTAGTGGAAGAGGTTGTCTCTGACGAGGTGGATAAACTTATCATGAAAGGGATGCTAGAGCCATCAAACAGTCCATAGGTATCACCTGTGCTCATTGTTAAGAAAAAAAGTTGGCTCTAATCGAGTGGTTATTGACTATTGCAAACCTAATAATGTAACAAAGAAGGATTGCTACCCTCTTTCATGGATTAATGATGCATTAGACCGATTGAGTGGGCAAATTATTTTTCTGCCATGTATCTGATCTCATTGTACTGGCAGATTGATTTACCATCAGCAGAACAAAAGAAATGCGCTATCATCACTTCAAGGGGGTTAATTCAGCTGACTCGCATGCCATAAGGGTTGTGAAACGCCCTGGCTACATTCCAGCATGTTATGGATATGATTTTAGGTTATTTGAAGCTGTCCTGCGTCTTAGTTTAACTCTATGATATCAATGTGTTCTCACAGATGTTTACAGAGCACCTTGCCCACTTGGAACAAGTGTTCCATCGTCTCGCTACTGTCAAAATCAAAATTAATCCTTTGAAATTCCATTTCTTTAAAGAGCAATTAGAATACCTCGGGTTTTTCATGGATTCAAATGGGCTTAAACCATAGCCAGCAAAGGTGGAAGTGATAAGCAAGATGACTCTCCCAGGTAATAAGCGGAATATGTAATTGTTTCTAGAGATGGTTGGGTACTACATATGGTTCATTCAAAATTTCAGTTGCATTTGGGCCCCACTTTTTGAGTTGTGTTAAAGAAAAATGCTTCTTTTGATTGGATAGAATGATGCCAGAATGCTTTTAATGTATTGCAAACCGCATTAGCAAATACACCCATTTTGTAATATTTCAACTTTGACAAACAGCTTATAGTTCAAATGGACGCATCCCTATCTGCTATAGGGACAGTATTAATCCAGAAGGATGATGGCGGCGTGAATAATCCTGTCACAATTTGTAGTTGAAGCTTAGTCTGTCATGAACAAAACTACACTGTGACAGAGTGGGAGTGTTTAGTGGTGCTCTACTCTTACAAACAGTTTAGGTATATCTACATGTAGTAAGGTTCCAAGTAACGACAGACCACGCTTCCTTGCGCTGGATGCAGAATCTGCGTGAACTGGAAAGATGGCTCGCACGTTGGGCACTGAAGCTCCAGGCGTACGATTTTGAGATTATACACCATCCAGGAGCAAAACATCAAAATGCGGATTGTCTTTCCCAGCTGCCAACGGTCACTATTACAGCAGATATAGCTGATATAATTTATAAGAAGATGGTGATAAACAAATACTAGGATGAGCCACCGCTTGTGATTAAGGTAATATATGGACTTAGGGCGGATACTTTCTACATGGGGGAGAACTATATAAGCGGATTGGTGACATGACATTGAGTTTCCCTAAACCTTCAGCCAGACCTGCTATAATTATGGATGCTCATCAGGTGGTAGGTCACGGAGGATTGCAGAAAACACTGGAATTTTGTGACCCTGATACTACTGGGATAGCATGCATTATGACATATTGGAAACGGTTAGTTGTTGCCATAAGTGTCAAGTAGAAAAACCATTCTACAAGGAAACTACATACCAGCTGGTAAACCCCGGTTCGCCTAGAACCATTTTCTATTGATGTAGTGGGACCTCTGCCAACTAGTACCAATTAATCCAAGTATATTATTATCGCCATAGATCATCTGACTCGATGGGTGGAGGCCAGGGCCATCAACGATTTGGGCGCAGTCACTACTGTAAATTTAATCATGGAGTGTTTTGTACAGTGACACGGCTGCCCGCAATTCATTTTAACGGATAATGGAAACAATTTCACTTTGCACATTCTGCTGAAGTTGAATGATTGTTAGAGATCTGTGGGTTTTTACCACCCCATATCATCTGGAATCAAACAGAATGGTAAATCGGGTTAACGGAACCCTAGTGAATATACTCCATAAATTGGTAAATGATTGACCCTCATAATGGAGCGCCCTTCTACACATGGCTATGTTTGCATATATTATCAGCTATCATTCGTCCACTGGTAAGAGCCTATTCCAACTGTTGTATGGTCAACATCAGGCTTGGTATGCTTTGCTTTATTTGTGTGTAGAGGAAACTGGTGGAGTGGACCCCCAGCGTTATTTGAAGACTCTTACAGATACGTTACATCAAGCTGCAATTGTAAGCCTACTCTACCAGTTTGGCTAATAAGATTCGTGATCAGGCAGCTGATCAGAATCAATGAAGCGGACTTCTGCTGTATCCTATAGGGGACCATGTTTTGTTCCACGATCAGCATGGTTTTGGGAGAAAAACAAGCTTTCTAGCATATGGGTTAGTCTATTTGAGATAATTGAGAAGACTGGCATGGATGTTTACACCATCAAGGAACCCGCGGGGGTCAGATCATCAAACTGAGTTAATGCAAAGTTCCTTCAAGCCTACAAACAGTGAGAGCATATCATCCAGTCAAAGGGGGGGTAATGCCAGGAAGTTGAAATGAGTGGATAATATGCTAACCATACCAGTGGATCAGAGGGGGAATTAAGATGAGACTTGAGATTTACAAAAAAGGGCATATAAATTATAATCAATCAAAATGATGACTATTTGGCGAATTGAGGGATTTATGCTGAGATTTGATATAAATGAGAGTTTCAAATAAAAGGGGAAAATGAATAGAAGACACCAAGCCAAGGATGCATCCAGATTGGGGAATTGAGATATTAAGAGTTGCACAGAGGATTGAAGGGGGTTCTTTCAGGAATAAGGTTGTTGCAGAAAGGTCTGCATATTAGTAAAATAACAAAGGTTAGAATAAAGGGCGATAGCTCCATGTGAAAAGTCTATTAATCTTATTGAAGGATCGGCGATCTTCATATCATCTAATTTGGTTGCCCAGTGGCTAATACCCTGTGCACACTGACTCAGTGGAATCAAGGCTCTACACCAAGAATTAACAGGGGTCCCGTAGAGGTCATTGGAGATACCATCCACTGCCCTACAGGCAAATGCTCCTGAATGGTTAGAACTTGGGGCTTCACCATAATTTTATTGGAGGGCGCACAGGCATGAAAATCAGCAACAGCTAACAAAGCTTTCTTTATGTCATAGATGTTTTTAAGGTTGCACTTCATTGAAATGATATGCCTAGCTAGAGATGGTTTAGAAGCTAGCCCAGTTAATATGGTAGCGAATGCATCATCCAGATTTGACAGGTCAGACTTTGCTAACCTCTTTGAAGCAAGGTAGAATCGCTCAGCAAAGGCAGTGATCTGTTCGCCTTCATAATACTAAAGTGTATAAAATCCTGTTTTTCCTGGGTAAACACTGTTTGGAGCCTAATTCAGTTATAAGAGCTTTTTAACATCGGTCCAGGTGCTCAGAGTGTCCATATGTAGGACCATCATTTCTTGGGCCAGGCGACTTAAATGGGGAAGGATGTGCTTGACCTTATGGTGATCCGCCGCCACTTCTGTTAGATTCTGGTAGTTGAGCCAAAAATAAACCCTTTGCCAACCAACAGATCAGGCCAATTATCCTCCCAAAACTCAAGGAAAACTCCTAATTCTTAACTAAAAGCCAATTTCTATTATATGGCTTGGGATAATTATTTCAATGTCAATTAAATCAAATATTCTATCAAAATATCAGTCCAAGCATCCACACACGTTCAGGATGATTATACACGCAACAAAGCTTGGCATTTGGTCCCAACTAATTGGGAACAATATTAACTATTCAGCTTAGGAAATCATCTAGGGATTGACCCAAAAATAACGTCTGAGATCCCATGGATAAATAGACATCACTAAAGCGTAATCAATTTCCTACCCTATGGCAAAATTCGTATGTCAATCCTCATAATTGGCTTAATAGCACTTACACATGGACCACCCAAATGGGAGTACCTAGTGCTATCAAGAGAGGCCTGCTGACGTCCTGATTAGGTGTGCGTCATTTGCTTAAATTGATGCCAAAATTTCTCGGTATTCATATATTGTCAGCAGTATGATAAACTCAAATCTGGATGATCCTAGGACAATTTTGCACGTTTGTATTGCAATTTTTGTCCCTAAATTATTCCCAAATATGAGAGTATTTTTCCACCAATAGTCATAGCAATAGCCATAATTGTATCAGTTCAGGGGCCGAACTGATTTGGAGAATAATTATCTGGGTAAGTTTTTGTGCTCAATATGTGGCTAGGAGATGACGTAGAGGTATAAATACCAGCGCCTTGTCTAAGTAATGATCATCAAATAATATATTCTTTAAATAATGTTATATTTTATATATCTCCTTATCTTTTTTTTCATCTGAAATCTCTTTTGACAGTGTTGACAAGCTGGAATTTCATAATCTAAAGCTTGTACTTTTGCCTGCCTTGGTAGAAGTTTCCAAATATGGAGGGAAAATTGAGCCCAAGATTGACCAGAAGAGTCAGACTAATTTTATACACCTGGTGAGCTTCCAAACAGTCAAAAAACTGTAAAACACAGGTTTATTAAGGATCTTTCAGCAAAAAATTCAACCTATTTAGACTTGCAGGATCTAATATATAAAGTGAGCGATCTTTGGAATCTAACAACTGGTGCACACAAAAATTGGTAACACTCTCTGAAATGGACCCACACAACCAATTGCTGGCAGATTTGGCCAGATGAGAAAGTGACAATGGGATGGAAACTAGTGACAAAAAAATCTCTGATTATTTTAGTACCAGCCGCCAAGGCTTTGATGCAGGTATCTCAAATTCCCTGGATCTTATAACAGTGGGAGGGAGCTCATGTGTATACAAACACCCCAATTGATCTTACATCTAAAAGCATAAAAGCTATGCTGGAAACTCTATATCAGGGTTTTAAGATTTAACTTCACAAATTAATCCCTCTTTTGGCCTGTTTTATCACCTTAAGGACCAGGCTCTCAAGATGGAGATATACATGATTTACCACGACGCAACTATGTCATCTCTTTCCAAACGTCTCACAGACTGTCAAGCAACTAGCGAATTCCTGGTTAACTTTGTCCAACCCTCAATCAAACTTACCCAGCGACTCCTTACTAGACAAAATCTGAAATTCACGCAAATCTGCTGCGTATAAGGGGAGGAACAATCTTCCCAAAATGCTCTACTGTATAAATTAGATTCCAGTATTACTGAATTCTAAAAACGTTTGTGAATAATATAGGACTTGTCTTTGAAGCTCATTAGAGACTAAACACCCTCAAGAAGCTCCTAAATGAAGGAGTTTCAAAGATAGCTGCAAAAGTTCTTGCTCCCCATGGGCTATTGCATGAATGGGTACAAAACATGAATATCCTATAAAAATCTGGACACTTATTCTGATTTTCTATTATCTCAGACAGAACTAAACACCATACATGTTACTATGGGCCAAAGAAATTACTTGGACTTAAATTCAAAGCACAATGACTTTAAAAATTATGTTTGGACCAATCAGGATACTGTGAACTAAAAAATCAAAGATCTTGCAGGATTAGCAGCTGTGCCAAATAGAGATGAGTAGGATGCTCAGATCAAAGTTGAATTTTCAAAAATTTATAATGTTGCGTCAAGATTGCAGGCCAGAAATACTGAAGTTTCTCAAAAAAATTGGGAACTCAGAGTACAATTATCAACTGCAACTTTCAAAGTGGACAGTATGGCCAAAAAATAAAACTATCGCAAATCAAGACTTAGTTTAAAAGGTGTATGATAACCCTAAAAACGAATTTGAATCCATCAAAAAGCAAAGCTGCTAGTGCTCACCCAGCCTGGACAATAAAGAAATGGGAGATAGCTCTGCCATTTGGCCAAAAAATAATTTGGAAAAACAACCAAGGGCCAAATTCAAGCATCAGAATACAGTAGTTTAGAGCAATATCATGAAATTGAATCATTGGAAATTGACACGGATGCAGAATCTGATATTTCAACATCTTTCCTATGCCTAGAGTTTTAGCATCACTCCTGGCTTCAAATACTCCCCAACAGGAAAAAGGGCCAATTCTAAATGATGATTCACCAAGACGTTCAAGTACTAAGAAGAAGTACAACCCCTATGCCCAAAATGGGGTGAGATGATGTTTAACCATTGAACTTGCTAAAGTTTTATAGGGATGAGAACGTTCACTCTTTTCTCTACCTATTTGAAAAAGCAATTTGGGGAACATCAGACCATGAAAAAGGATTTGCAATAATCAACTCACTCAATGAGCATAGCTGTGACCTCATTATGCCCTATTAAGGCTACAATTGGTCATATATGGATGCTAAAATTGTGGCGACAAAACAATTTTGGGGCCTGCAAATTAGAGGCTAAATATGAGAGCTCCTTATATTGATTCAAACAAAATGAGACTATTAATGACTTTGAGGACATTTTTTTCCATGAGGCACAAGTCTTGATTGGGTGCAATGCAATAGATTAATTTGACACTAAGATTGCAACTGAAACATGCAGTCATGTCCAACCATGAACTGCGCCATGTCATGATACCTGGCTTCGATGGAGAGATGGAAATCCAAGAGCTTACAAATTGCTTAAGAAGATGTCCCCACAGTTTCAATATCCCTTAATCAGCCCAGAGGCCAGCAAAAATGCTAATCTTCAAGCCCAAAAAGTAACATGATGTCTGACCATGGGAAGAATTCCCAAACCTATGAACCAAAAATTTGAGCAAAAACAGAATACAGTGCCGATTACATGCCACAACTGTGGTCAAAAGGGGCAGTTTGCTAACCAATGCTACAGATGGTCTGAAAAAGCCTGGTTTTGCAATTCTGATAAGAATGTATTATAAGCTCTAAGTTGTTATAGTGGAAGGAGTAGAATCTGCTGAGCTTGATTATGGGTAAATTATTCAAGCGCCTTAGGATGAGGCCATATTTGGTGCAAATGGATGGATATTGGATTGCTTTCAAATGAGTCAGCCTGGAGCTTTCAATGTAAAATGTATAGTTGGTAAATTGCCTCAAATTACGCGATCATGAATTTAATGAATGAAGAATTGCTGGAGCCAATGAGATACAGCGGAATGAATTACTAAGCTGAGGAATTGGTATTGTCTGAAGTTGTTGAGATATAGCGAGACAAGACAAATGAAGGAGGAGGATAGTTTTTAGTTTAGTATGAGTGGAACAATGAGGATCCGCTGTACATATTATATTCAATAAAAGAGTGTTGTGGGAGCAATTTCTCCATAACTACTAAAAGTTTATTCTGTTGTTTTGAGGATGACAATTTACATATCATCGATCATATTGTTCAATGGGCTGAATCCTGCACAAATCCTTCGGCATATCTCTGAGATACTGCCAAATTTATAACAGTGGTGCTCACTACAGGGGGCCCATTGATCAATTACACCACTTAGATCTTTAGTCATTGGCCATGGCGCATCCAGCATACATGGACCAGGGACTCTCACAACATACTAAACCAGTTGAATATGAAGAACACAAACTTGCCTTAGATGCTGTTCACAAAAGGCATAACTAAGCTTTGTCAGGAAGTTTGTAGTGATAAATTGCATCCATTCAATTGTGATGGAAATATATAATGGGTTCTAAAAGTGATTTGAGTTTGCAATGGAAGGAGCATCTGTCAGGCAGAAAGTAAAACTGCTTATATCCACCTTGGATGTTGGAAGTGCCAACCAAGTCACCTGTTATCTTCCAAACAGTTCCATTTACACTGAGAAGTTAAGGATACTTTGTTGCGTTTGTTCAGGGGGTACAGCAAAGATGTCACAGTGGAAGGCTGAATTTTTGACAATAGGGTTTCATCATAATGAGAATCTAACCATATTTGCTGATCAATTCATGTTGGAAGCCCACGTACTGATTAGGTCAGGTATGTTATCCAAATCTGACATATATATTGCGATGACCTCAACCGCGAAGCCATACCAAGAGCTGTACAACTTCATGACCCTAATGTTGGATGAAGATGTACCCTTACTTAAAATTGTTTAGTCCTTGTGCCATATTTTCATCAATTTCCCTCTACCCAATACAGAATGGAACCCTTACGCTACTATTGCTGGACCATCTTACTCAGAGAAACTTTCCTGTTCAGTTCATATTCTGCCAATTTACCCTCAGCAGTTGAAGTCCTCCCCATAACTACTTATTGTCCCCGTCTAACTACCGCTGTGGGCCTACTTATTCTGACCATCAGCTGTCATCTTATCACCCGGGTCCTGTTTACGTTGAGCACCTTACATACAACTTTCCGTTTTAACCAACTTATAATATTCAAGGACACAGGCCCTATGGGGTAAATTGTTTTAAATGTGGTCGCCCTGGGCTCCAGGCATGAGGTTGCCCCAATTGACGGACCCATTATGTACAGAAGGATCAATGCAACCAGGGAAAAGTCAGAGCAGAGTAGAGACGGGACTCTCTACCTACATTATCCCAAAATTAAACGTCCCACCTGAATTTACTGAAGTTTATGCAGTGGAAGCCTCCCATTAAGATGATACATTCTTATATAAGCAGCCAGTTGAGGGAGTAAATGTACTGATACAAGCACCAGCCAATGACACGGTGGGCATAGAATCATTATGGCACCCAAAGCCATATGCATGCCAAATGTTTGAACAAAATGCTTCAGACAAACTATAACCGTCTGCAGATGTGCTTTCCCTGAGAGGAGTAGACGTCACCTTCCCCGTGGGCGCTATTGTTAAAAGGTACCCCTAAAGTTGGTGAGGGTACTATGTGCTTCTTTGGCAAATGTGTTCCTTTGAATGTAAATGTAGTAAACATTCAACATTCCTCTTATGCGGAGTGTACCTACTGTGACATTGTTGTAGCAAAGTCCCTAGTTCACGCAATTATATATACAGGCGCTCCAGTTACCATATTTTCTACTAGGTGGTGGTGAAGTTGTCATTAAAGCCTGATATGGGACATCAAAGGTGTATGGGACCGCTGGACCAAAACACGGTCTTGGAGGGAGCTAACAGTGCGCTCCCTTTGCAGTTTGGATCAATTGTTGTAGCTCATGAGGTAGTGTTACCAAATAGCCATTATGACCTGTTGATTCGAACCACATTTATGTGACACTATGGATCTGTCATTGATATGACAGCGGAGACCTTCAAAATTCTGGACCAACGGATCATAATTTAAATTACTCCAGAAGAAGGTCAAAGGACTTGGCGCACATGGGACATATCAACCTTGCCTATAATGATGGGGTAATCCTGGTTTGATAGCATTGATTAAAGAGCAAGATCCAAGAACTTCCCCAGCAAATATATGAATATCAAGGGCTACCGCTTAGAGCTTCCAGAACTATATTCATCCCCTCTGGACACCAAGTAGTCATAAACACCGAGTTAGAGGTGGAAGTGCCTTCTGGGATTATGGGGAGGTCATTGAACCCTATCAGCAATCGCAGCTGGAGCCCCATATAGCCCCAGGAATTATACTCCTAGGACATGGGGAGATCAAGGTCTTAATAGTAAATCTTCAGAATAAACCAATGCATATATGCCAACACCAAATAGCGGCATATTTATGATTGACCCCAGTAGAGGAGGTCCTCCAGGTCCATGAGTTTAGGTCACCGGATAAATTTGGTCTTCCAGTCAAGTCGCAGCTTGGCATAATGACAGCGAAACAGCGCAAAGGCTTAATGGGGTTATTGGAACATCAGAAAGATCAAGCTATCGCTCTATTTCACAAATATAAAAAGATTATTGCAGTTGTTGACTATATTTTAGGGTGCGTGCGGGGAGTTGTAAATCTACTGGACATGGGTGATCATCCCCCCATCAGGTCATGGCCAATCCGCTATCTATATCAGTGGATGAAGTCGTCATAGCTGAAATCATAAGCTTCTAGAGCAAGAAATTCTTGAACCATTAAAGAGCCCATGGGCCTCCCTGTCCTACTTGTCAAAAAGAAGGACTGTATCAGCTGATTAGTAACAGACTACTGAAATCTCAACAGCATTACAAAAAGGGCTCATACCCCTTACTGCAAATCAATGATGCTTTGGACCGGTTAAGAGGAGATAATTACTTTTCTGCAATGGATTTGATATCCAGCTATTGGCAGATCTAGTTAATTGTGGCAGAAATGGAGAAATGCGCCATTATCACATACAAAGGGCTATTCCAACCAACCCATATGCCACAAGGGCTTTTTAGTGCCACAGCTAAATTCTAACATACGATGGACACTATCCTTGACAACTTGATGCTGTCATGCGTTCTTTTATACCTTAACAATATCAACATATTCTCCCAATAATTGATGAGCACCTTACCCATTTGGGAGAGGTATTACACCGGTTGGGTGAGGCCAAAATCAAAATAAAGCCCTGGAAATGCTAATTTTTCAAGGATCAGCTGAAGTACCTCAGGTTTGTGGTAGATGCTATAGAGCTGAAACCCCAACCAGCCAAGGTGGAGGCCATCTGGAAGAAGACTACTTTAAACAATAAGCGATATATACAAGTATTTTAAGGATGGTCAGCTACTACCTCTACTTTATATCCAACTTTAGTCGTATTGGAGGTCCACTGTTTGAGTTGTTAAAATAAGATGCCATGTTTGAATGGACGGAACTCCGTCAAAATTCCTTTGATACACTTTGAATGGCATTGATTGATGCGCCAGTGCTACGCTACCTGAATTTTGACAAGGAATTTATTGTATAGACAGATGCGTCCCTTTCCGCTATTGGGGAAGTTCTGTCCCAAAAAGATGACGAAAGTGAGGAGCACTCAGTGGCGTACTGCAGTCAAAGCTTGAATAGCCATGAACATACTTATACTACGATTAAGCAGGAATTCTTAGCTGTGATCTACGCTTATAAGCAATTCAGAGTATATTTGCATGGCGTAGAGTTTAAATTTGTAACGGATCACGCCTTGTAACGTTGGTTGAAGAAACTTAAAGAGTCTGAGGGGCTTCTATCCCAATGGTCTTTTAAATTGCAGGCTTACAATTTTGATATTTTTCACCACATGAGAGCCAAAAACAGAATGCAGATTGCTTTTCAAGATTATCAACAATCACAGTTACAGCAGATCTAAGTGACATATTGTTTGAAAAGATGCTCAGCGGAAAGTACGGGGATGAACCGCCTCAAGTCATCAAAGGATTGGACGTAATAAGGGTAAATACATTCCCGAAGAATGGTGAGCTGTACAAGCGGATAGTGTATGCTACGGTAAACATCCCAAGTTCTTCCACCTTATTGAACAGTATCATGAGCTACCAGCAAGCAGTTGGCCATGGTGGAGTACGTAAGCCCTGGAATTGTTGCGCTCTCAGTATTACTGGGAAATCATGCAATTTGATTTCTCAAAACCATTTCCCTGCTGCCACCAGTGCCAAAATGGAAAAGCCGTTCCACTAGAAGACTTCCTACTAGCTATTGAAACCCCACTTTGCTTGGCATATAATGTCTATCGATGTAGAGGGCCCTCTTCCAGCTTAACAAATCAGTTCAAGTATATTCTGGTGGCGATTGACCACTTGACCAGGTGGGTTGAGGCCAAGGCAATAAACAACTTAGGGCTATCACAGTGGCGAAGTTTGTGATGGAATGTATAATTCAGTGGCATGTCTATCCACAGTTCATCCTACTGACAATTGAACGAACTTCACCTCCCACATTTTACCCAAGATCAATGAACTTATGGCTATCCGTGGGGTTCTGACGACCCTGTAACACCCTGAATTTAATGGGATGGTTGAACAAGTGGATTTCGACTTTGGTGAATTAACTCTGTAAACTGGTAGCAGATTGACCTTCAGACTCGAGTTCCTTCCAGTCCACCACCATCTTTGCGTATAACATCAGCTACTGAACGCCACAGGGAAGAGTCCCTTTCAATTGCCATATGGATGACACCCTGCTCTTCCAGCGCTGCTCTATGCCTGTGTGGAAGACACTGGCAGAATGGACCAACAACGCTATCTGAAACTTTTGCCAATATGATTTTCAAAATTGCAAACCTAAGCTTACTCATTCAGCTTAGACAAAAAGATAATAAATCAGGATGCAGATAAAGTACAGCGGAGTGAGCTATCCCAGTTCAAAGAAAGAATATGGTTTTATTTCATTATCAACATTGGTTAAGGTGTGAACATAAGTTGGTTAGTATCTGGATTAGGCCATTAGAAGTTATTTTGATGATGGGTGTCAATACTTATACTTTCAAGGACACCTGGAGTGTATGGATCATCTTCAGGTGCACGCATAGTTCCACTGGGAATATAAGCAATAGTAACCTTGTTTTCCAGTCAAGGAAGTGTAATTTTGCAATTCTGATATGACTGGATGATAAGCCCTAACTTGTTACAGTGGAAGGAGTAGAATCTGCTGAGTTTGATAATGAGTACAATTATTTGAGCACCTTAGGAAAAGTCGATATTGGGTGAAAATGGGTGGAAATTGGATCGCTTCCAAATGAAGCAATTAGGAGATTTCAATATATGATGGATAGTTGGTAAATCGCCTAAAATTAGGTAATTGTGAATTTAATGAATGATGAATTGCCAGAGCCAATGAGATATGGAGGAATGAACTAATAAGCCAAGGAATTGGTATTGTTTTAAGGTAGCTGAGATATCAGATAGACATGACAATTGAAGGAGCAACATTGTTTTTAGTTTAGAGTGAGTTGACCAGTAAAGATCCGCTGTATTTATTATTTTTAATAAAAAATAGTCTGTAGAGGTATTGCTCCATATTTACTTAAAAGTATATTCTGTCTTTTTGAGGGTGATGTTTATCATATTGTAGATCTATTGCTCAGTGGGCTGAACCCTTTGCAAAGCCCTTCTGTGTATTTCCAGGATACCACTGAATTTATAACACCTGGGGTCAACGTTGCTCTAGAAATTATCATGTTTACTTGACCTTTTAGAGGACACAAAAATCAAGACAAGGCTGGACGGCAGGAGATCTAAAGTGTCAAGTTGCAATACCTTTCTGACCTAAAGCACATCTTAGACCAATTCTGGGTACAGGCCAGGTATGCCCAGCTTGATACAGGTGTGGTGCATAACGCCCAGACCATTGTTTAAGCTCTTAAGCTAAAATGGACGAGTTATCTGTTGAATAACAATGGTACATTAAATTGATAAGTGAACAAGGGTTTTTACCTGTTCAATTTATATAAATTTTTAACTTGAGTCAGCCTTGACTTTAATCAATTACTTGAGTTTGGACTGTTTCGAAGTATAGCACCCTGTCAGATGGAAATGCTGCTTATTGGTGCACCTCAGCTTAACTCCACTTTCTTCAAAAGTTGATTTCCACAAGTTTTTAAGTTATCCTCGGATACCGACCTTTCTTGTTGGTTGTCATTTCCTATTTAAAATCCTATTCGTTTACAGTTTTTAAAATTTATGTAGACTTAGGAAAACCTGTGCACAGACTTCTTCGAGGAGGTCTCACAACATTTTAGCCAATTTATTTGCTTGGATATTACAACAGCCTCATGTACGCCGTTGGGCAGCTCAGTTTCCCTCCATACTGAGTCACTTTTGTACTCTAGCCCTGTTTAAATCTTGGATATAAACTCCCCTTTAGGACTCAGTCAAGATTTGCTGATTGTACAATCTTTATTTTCACCATGCTAACCACCCTGGCCCTATGCCACTTTAGTTCAAGCACACTTTTTGGTATCCTTCTTGTAATACTAACGAATAGCTCCCTGTTTTTGGGCCTGTGCACCAAGCACCACCATGCAAGGAACTAGAGAGTTATAAATACTTTTTTAGATTTTAAATTTACTGCGGGGAAGGCTGACCATGGGACGGACACTTCTGAATATGACTCAGATGAGACAAAACTTAGTACCAGGGGAGGCACCCCAGAGAAGCGATGCTATCTCTTGTTGCCAGCGGGAACGCCACTTGTGGGGAGGGGGAGGGAACGTGTGAAGGGGCCGTAGCCACTATTGAGCACGTGTGGAGGAAGGGGTCTGATTTGATGAACCAGACTGGGAACCTGAGGAGACCAGCTGTCGGCGACGCGGTGGGAGATATCCAAACATCCACACTTGAAAGTGGTCCACCAAATGAGACCGGAATCTGTGGACAGCTTCAGGGAGGGTGGGGATGGAGCCAGCGATGGCATCCAAGACAATCGTGCGGATAGTCCACATGGCGATTGCAACCACCAGAGCACGAAGGGAGGGTGGGAGGGGGAGGCCATTGATGAAGCAAACATATCTCTTGACAGACTGAAGGGATGCGTTTGATCCTGGCCTAGCAGATGTTGGACTTCGCGCCATATCACTTTAGAGGTGGGGCACTTCTCCAGGCGGTGGAACAGCGTTCCATACTGGCCACACACGACACAGGATGAGTGTAAAGCGTTAGAGCGCTCAGCTGTACGATACACCCGCCTCAGCAGTGCCACACATGGGAGCGGACTTGAGGCTGCAACAGAGGATGGTGTGCGTATTTCCAGATAGTCTTTTGGGTTTCAATGGAATAAGGGATGTCCATCATGTCCAGGTAGTCACCCCTGGATAGGACATGGGGTCTAATGGGGATCACGCCATCATGGATGGGTAGCTCCTGTACCTCTTGTGCTAACTGAGGAGAGGGGCGGCCTCTTCAGGTTGTATGTCCACTAATACGAATTCTCCACTCTGCGCTTCGCATGGAGAGTAGGATTCATTTGTAGTGGGTTTTTGTCCCGTGAGGACCTGTGGCCAATGTGTGTGATGCGAGGTATTTCATCAGGAGTGGGGGTTTGATGGATTATTGAGGCCCAAGGCTCGGGAAAAGTTGGAGCAGGCCGCGCGGGACCAGTGTTGGGATGGGAATGTAGGAGCAGTGACGGCCGCGATCCAGGTGCCCAGGATCTTGGCGGCATGGGCTTTGAAGTCAAGCAGGCCCATGCCACCATGATGATGAGGGCCAAACATGACCTCTAGCCGTACTGGTGGAGGGTGGCCTGACCAAAGCCATCCTTGCAGCAAAGCATACAGGGATTCAAAGAATCTTGGGGAGAAGGGGATGGCGTGGGCTCCAAACCAGACTTTGGATAGGAGCATAGAGTTGGCAAGAACAACCCTGCCAGTGAGGGTAGTAGGGTGGGCTCTGAGAGAGAGGCGATTCGCTTCGTCACGTTGTCCAGTATACAGCCCTCCATTACTGCTGACGCGTATCCACCTGCCTCCATCCACACGCCCAGATGGCGTACCAGTCCTATGGTAGGACGTGGCACAAAGGGGAGCACCAGTGGAGCGATGTGTGTTGAGTTAGTAAGGCATGGACGTGGGCGAGCAGATGGGCCGGGTTGGGAATTACTTGCTGGGGCCCAGCAGTTCTGAAACTGACCAAGGAGGATGATTTCGGTTTTGGAGGCGTTCAGTGCCGCGTTGCTTACCCGGGAATATTCCTGGATGAGGGCTTCAAGTGCACGTGCATCTTTGTTATTAGACACCCCCACTACGCAATCATCTGCAAATGCAACATCTTGACTGGGGTTTGGCCTGGAACATGGACCCCAGTGAGGTGGGCATTCACATTTCGCAGTAGTGGGTCAAGGCTGAAGTTGTATAAGAGTGGGCTGAGGGGGTCCCCTTGTCTCAGGCCCCTTTGAGGGGCGGACTACTTCCATTAGGAAGCCTGGGCCACGCACTGCCATTGTTGCAGATTCTGTGAGCAGCATCACCCAGTTAATGAAGCGGGGGGTAGGCGGAATTGATGGAGGCAGGACCTAAGGTATTCCCAGTTTACTCTATCATAGGCCTTTTGTTGGTCCAAGAATACAAGTGCCCCAGAGGCTGTGGACTGACACACATTAGCCAATGAGTGCACGTTATCCCAAATCGACCTTCTGGGGATGAAACTGAATTGTTCTGGGGAGATGGTGGCAGATGCTACAGTCCCTAATCGATTAGCCATGATTTTGGTTAAAATTTTGGCGTCTGTGTTTGTTAGAGAAATGGGGCGCCAGTTGGCTAAGTCAAGCCTATCCCCTTTCTTGAAGAGTGTGACAGTAAAGGCCTCATGTCCTCCTGGTAGAAGGCATGTTTCCAACAGACTTTGGTTGAGTGAGGCTAGCAGCAATGGGATATATATTTAAAATATTTTTTGTAGAACTCATAAGGAATGCCATCTGGGCCTGAGCATTTTTGGTTTGGCGCACCGCTAATGGCTGTCCATAATTCGTTCAGAGTAATTAAATTTATTATTTCCAGGTATCAGAAAATGGTGCGGATATGAGCTCAGTCGAGAAATTCCACCATTTCAGCTGGCTGAATTGGTTTGGCTTGGTATAACTCAGAGTAATATCTTTACATTTCGATTGCCACTTCAGCTGGTGTGTCCACAATGGAATTATCAGATCTTCGCACCTGTGTGCAGGCCACGCTCTGGCGTGGTGCAAAATTTTTTTTGAAGAAGTATGCGGTGCACTTGTCGCCTTTAGTGATGCGTGTGGCCCTGTATTGGACACAAACCCAATGTTTGTGTTATCTTTCGAGTGCGTTGAGGTGGGCGGCTGCCTCCGCCCACTTCCAGCCCCATGCAGGGCTATATCCTGTGGCTGGAATGTTGGACTCCAAGTGGGCCAATTCCACCAGCGCACGCAATATAACCGCCGATGTGGCTCATGAGCATCTGGAGGAGAGATGGCGAAAGTGGTAGATGGTGTCTTCTTTAAAAGTTGCCCATGTGGAAATGGGGTCTGCGCAAAATGGTGCAAAAAACGATTCTGCCAAAGTTGCCTCTTCCACCCACATGGAAAATCCTGGTGACGCGAGCTCGGGGGGGCAGATTTTGCACCAATGTGGGGCCTTTGCAACTGTGAAGGGTAAGTGGTATGTTATTGAGACCAGTCGATGGTCAGAGAATTCCATTTTCGTTGTTTTGAAGTGGGAGATGTGGGGTTGGAATTTCGCCGGCACTAGAATAAGGTTGATATGGGTCATGGACCTTAATTGGCCATTATGGATGTGGGGACACATCATGTTTTTGAGCAGTGGGGCATGTCGTGGCAGTGCATCCCTTAACCCAAGGGTGGCTTTTAAAACGCGTAGTTCTACGTGACCCTGTGGGGCGTGGGGTGAGGGCAGCCACCGGTCCGTTGGTGAGGTTAGCCGACAGTTCATGTTGCCAACTAGGAAGGAATTGGGGGGTAGTGGAAGGGATTTGACCGATGAGAAAAATTCCTGACGCTCATGTGCACCGTTTGGGGCGTAAATGTTGATGATTGTATGCACAACATCGGCCCATGAAAAGGTGACAACGAGCACTTAGCCATTTAGGAATGTTTCTGAAGGTATAAATTTGAAAAAATTGTTTTTCCGAATTAGCACCCCACAGTGCTTTGACCAAAAGGATAGGGATGGGAGGAGCATTGTTTTCCAAGCTTCCTTGGAACCTCGTGGACAGTGGGACTCCTGGATGGCCAGGATATCCACGGGTAAATTGTTTTGTAAAAAACTCAGTTTCCTAGCCTGGGACGGGGAGGCCTTGAGTCCAGTGATATTCAGCATCCCTAGAGAGTGAAGGTTTCCCCCATTGCACCTTAGGTGCGAGGGGTGGGCCCCGGGCCCACCAGCCTCTTCCAGGTCCCCACGGGCTTTCACAGCAGCGCGGGTATTAGCAGCAACGCTATTGGGGTTTTTGTTAATTTTTGCGGAAAGAGTCACATTGGCTTTGGCCTTCGCTTTTTATTTTCCCGACATCGGACGAATTTTTTGCGGTGCGGATAAGTTTGGTGCACCGTCAAGTGGGGCAAAAAAACTTTTTTTTGGTTGGGATAGGTCCCAAGTCAGTTTTGACTGGGGCTTGGGTGTAACGATTGGGTGAGATCAAATCTCCCATCGGATCTGTGGATTGAGTGGCCCATTTGGCATGGGCCTCCCAATCTGATTGGGTGATGGATTCCCAAGTTGCTTCCGCCGTGAAGGTCTCCATGTCCTCCTGGCATTGTGAGTGTGGGATGGTGGTGTTGGCCTTGGCCGTTTCCTTGGCCACAGCCCTATGGGCCTGCTTGGCCTTCTTCCGCTCCTGCGGGGAGATGGGCTTTACCAATAGGTAGCAGCCTTGTGCTCCCTTCAGGAAAGCCTCCTTGGTGCTTGCGGTTGGTTTGTAGTGCGCCTCTTTGCTGGTCATGGCCGCTGAGGGGTGCTCTTGGAATGTGACACCCTCTTTGATGGGGCATGTGTGCGCCTTATGGCCGAATGCATCACAGTGGGTGCAAATGGGGGGCGCGCTGTCCACGGTTACCTGGAATGGGTGGGTGGTATGCCCTGCAATATCAATAAAGGTGGAGTGCGGGATCTGGGTTAGGTCCTTTGCGATCTCCTCAGTTGGGGTCAGAACTGCGATGGCTTTTCCGGTGCACAGGTGTGGCATCAGCGTGAAATGTTGCATTTCAAAAGATTGTATTTCGCCATATATGGCGAGACCATCTTTCAGGTGCTGCTCCAAAATGTCACGTTTTACCGTAGTAGGCAAAAAGTCAAACGTGAGGAAAATTTGGTTTGATTTTGTCCATCTGGTGCATTTAGTTTTGATGACCCATTGCCCTTCGGGGAGGTCAACCACTATGCGCACTGCTGCAGCCTTGTCTGCTGCGATTTTGCTTTCAAAACCTAGGTCCAGCCAACCGCGCAACATGGAGTGAGGTGCAACGTACACCGCGGTCAGGAAAATTTTGTGTACATCTTCACAAAATTTTTCCCATAGGGCTGTTTTTTGGATGTCCAGATACACATGGACTCCGAATTCCACCAACGAAAGTGGCTGGGAATGTGGCGTGTTGATGTACTGGTTGCATCGTGCTTGCCACGCGAGTATCTCTGGGGAAAATGTGACCGCCAGTTTTTTTAGATTTTTTTCTATTCCACTGGATTCTCCGGGGCGTTTTCAAACGTTAGAGGCTTCAGGCCTTCCGCCTGCTCCTCTTGCCTTGCTTGCCCAACTGCTCCCAGACATGGGCGCAGACTAATCCCCTCTATGAGATTATCAAACTAGATTTAGTCTTGAATTGAATAGGTTGCAAAAATGTTTGCAATGAGAAAGAAAAGTTGATTAGAGTTATAAATATTTTCTTAGAAGAAATCAACAGTGTTAGAGAGGCGAAAAAAGTGTATGTCGAGTAGAGACAGTATGCTATAACTCCACCAATGTTCACCAAACCATTTTCCCTGATCCTGGTTAGCTTTATAGGGCTGAAGATGTCGTTGAAGTTAACATCCACCATATTGTGGCAAATGATGTCCTGATGGTCACTACTTTGGCCAAATAAAAGCAACTAAACCCTTGAAAATTACCAAAAGCCCAAACAGAGGTGACAAAACCTTATGCAAAACAGATTATTGATCAGGGTTTAACCTCTAATCTGTATTTTTAACCAATATACCTTCACTTAACAACATACAAGTAGCCATTCCCATGAAGACCTTAGCAGATAACTTCCCAGATTTTGCTTAAGTCTAAAATCATACCTGAAATTGGGCAGCAATCACAGTATTCACACAATAGACACCTCTGAAAACTACTCCAAACGTACTTATGTGGATATAGCAGTAAACAAGGTGCAACTCTGGGCCATTGTTGACAGTGGTGCTCCTATCAATATAATCAGCACAAAGTTGGTTAAAAAGTTGAAAATTGCGCTCAATGTTCACTGTCAGGAATATGGTACTACTGGAGCGCATACCACTAAATCGCTGAATGAATAAAGTACCCTACCTCACAGATTTGGATCAATTGTATTGACAGCACCTGCCATAGTTTTGCCAAATATAAAATATTTATTCCAATCAGGGCTATTTCCTAAGGAGATATGGAGCTGTTACCAATCATAAGGATGTACTTAACCATTCGTGGCTAGGCTATCTCTATTACTATAACAGTGATGAGGCAGTTGAGTAAAAGAAACCCAGCCTATTCATAAATCTGGCCCATAAGATGGAGTATTCATGATTGAGTATGTCAAAGCGCAGTCAAAGATAAAAGCACTACTCATCTAGTAAATGAGTCAAAAGGCTTACAACTTCAGTCAAATCAGCACATTACTATACTATACAGAGGTGCAGGTTTTGAGTTCAAAACCTAAACTGGCTAGAGAATTTATCAGTGTGGTATATTTTTCCCAATATCACCCTACCTCGAATAATTTATACCATACAGATATCAAGTAATTGTCCTGACTGGACTGACAATTAATATCCCGGAAAGAATTTATGAAAAACACATCAACTATTGTCTAAATCTCAATTGAGCCAAACATCGCCCCTGGTTTTATCATTCCTGGCCATGGTGAAATACACATCTTTTGTGCAAGCCTGCAAAATCAGCCCATCTTCATCAAGAGACATCAAACAATTGCTTTTCTGAATCTGTTCCCTTCCATGGAAAAGCACTCATTACATGAGTTTGGATCATTTGTTGAATTAGGGCTTTCCAATAAGGACTTACTCAGCATCATTAATGTTGTCCCTATGGCCAATTAAAGCAACCTGACCAACTCTGAGAAAGCTGACCTCAGGAGTTACTTTCTGAATTTGGGAAATATTTGCACAAAATGATTTCGACTTTGGATGTGTTAAGGGTGTTATCCACAATATTGACACCAGAAATTATAAACCTTTTGATTATGCCCGACTAGATGTTCAAAATAATCAGAAGAAGATTTATCTAAGGAGACTAAGGAACTCCTCAATCGCGGTATGATATTGCCTCTCAAAAAGTCCATAGGCGGCACCAATTTTAATAGTGAAAAAAAGATGGAAGCAACTTAGTAGTCATTGATTACTAGAAGTTAAACAACATCACAAAGAAAGGACTTGTACCCTCTGCCACAAATTGATGATGCCTTAGACAGGCAAGGGGGCGCGAAGTTCTTTTCATCAAAGGACCTTATCAACGGGTATTGGCAAATAGATCTTCCCAAAGGGGCGTGTTAGAAATGTGCAATTATAACCTAAGAGGGCCTATTCCAGCCAACAAGGATTTCTTAAGGGTTCTGCAATGTCCCAGCTACCTTCCAGAGGGCCATGGACACAATCCTGGGAGATTTGAAGTTTTAATGTATAGTAGTTTACCTTGATGATATCAACGCTTTTCAGCCACTTTTAGTGACCATCTGGAGCACTTAGAGGAGGTCTAAGAAGGCTAGCAGCTGCAAACTTAAAAATCAAGCCTAAAGATTGCCAATTCTTCAAAGAACAGCTGGAATACTCTGATTTGTAATTAACAAAGTGTGTATTTGGCCCCAACCCTCTAAGTTATATGCCATCTCCAAAATGAAACAGCCAAGATCCAAGCATGATATTCAACTATTCCTAGTCATGATTGGGTACTATCTCCAAATTTATCACCAACTTTGCACAGCTTGGAGAGCCGCTTTTCTGTCTACTTAAGGATAAGGTCCCATTTGACTGGACTCCAGCTTGCCAAAATGCATTTAATCAACTTCAATTGACACTATTGGTCAAATCTGTCTTTTTATATCCAGACTTCTATCATGAATTTATTGTCTAAACTGATGCATCCCTAACATCAGTGGGGGCTGTATTATCTCAAATTGGGTAATACGGTGAAGAACATCCAATTGCCTTTGCTAGTCAGACCTTGATTTTTCATGAGAGAAATTACAAGGTGATGAATGAGAATGCTTCACCATAATATATGCTTGCATGCAATTTCTGGTCTACCTGTATGGAAATCATAACAAAGTTAATACTAATCATGGTTTCCTAAGATGGCTGAACAAATTAAGAGAGCCTGAGGTCCAATTAGTCCGCTGCGCATACAAGCTTCAAGCCTATGACTACACAATTGGACATTAAACTGGGGTAAAACATTAAAACGCTAATTGTCTTTTTCCAGCTAACCACCATTGCAACACTTAGGCAACCAAGGAGTTGTTTAAGAATATGATCAGTGGGAAAACCAAGATGAGCCCGAATCCATCCAAAAACTATCATTGGATTTATGAAAGTTACAACTATTAAAAACGGGACACTTTACAAGATCATTGAGGGCAAGAAGTATTTTTTCCAAGACTATTGGCCCAAACAGACATTATTTTGGCTTCCCATAAGTCCAAAGGGCATGGTGGATTCAAAAAAACGGAAGGAGCATCTGATCCAATTCTACTATTTGTATTTAATGCATTTTAACATCCAAGCGATGATAGAAGCTTTTTGGGGTGTCAAGGTGAAAACCCGTTCCCAAAAACACATCTTATCATTTTTTTGGCCCAGTTTTGCCTGGCACAATGTATTTATTTACGTTGTCAGCCCACATCCAACAAGCAATATGAAGGCCAAGTACAATATTGTAGCTATTGACCACTTGCTCAAATGGGCTGAAGCCAATGCTATTCAAGAAGCAGGAGTTGCAACTACAGTCAAGTTTGGCCTCAAAAACATCCTCCACAAGCATGGATGTCCCCAGGTTATTCTTACCAATAATGGAACAAATTTTACCACCAATGTCCGTGCCAAGCTCAGCCTATTAATTGTAGTATGAGGTGTGTTTTCATCTCCCTATCATCCCAATACTAATGGTCAGTTGAGCGCGCAAATGGGATTTTGGTGAAGATTATCAGAAAAATAACTTCAGCTAAACCATCTGAATGTAATACTTAATTAACTTTAGAAGTATTTGCCTACAATATCTCCTACTACTCGTCAACCAGGATGTCTCCATTTCATGTATTATATAGAAGACATTCATCCCTACCAATGCTACAATATTCGGCCCTAGAAGATCATGGAAAAACTTATACTCAATACGTCAAGAAACTTGCTAATACACTTATCTAAACTGCAAGCTTAAGCCTTTAACAACAGGTTTGCCATGAAAAAGGCCTGACATCAGAAGGACTTGGAAAGTAGCTAAAATATGCGAATTTTGAAGTTAATGATGAAGTTTTATTTTGCAACACCCACAGATCGGGATGATTGCAAATGTTAGACTGCATCTGGGTAGGGCCGTTAAAAATAATTTAGAAGACATCTTAGTTCATATACACATTTATGGATATTAGGACTGGCCGTATATACAACTGAGTCCATGCAAAATACCTAAGAAGGTTTAATAAGCTGTCTGATTATAAAAATATAAGAATCATTGTATAAAATAAAAAATAGTAATAAATAGAAGGAAAAATTATATATATAGCTTAATTAATACTTTAGTTCACATTTGAGGATGGGGAGAGGATACAAATCCAGATTCATCGGCAAACAAGGCCAAAAGTAAGGCTATGTACTTGGCCTACTCTATTTGGTATTTGGGCAAAAATGAACAAATGATGAAGATCAAATAAGGCTAGTCATAAATCCTAGGGCTTATGTTTAAGTCAAGAGGGGGGAATTCTCAGACTCTGGTGTTTGACCTGAATATACACCCTTTGACAACCAACAGATCAGGATGATAGATCCTCCCAAAACTCAAAATAATTACTTAAATCTCAACTAAAAATAATTGCTATTGTATGTCTTGGGTCAATTATCTCAATGTCAATCAAAACAATTATTCTATCAAAATCTTGAGCCAAATATACTTGCAAAAATAAGATGATTATACATGCAACAAAACTTGGAATTTGGTCCCAACTAATTGGGAACAATATTTGTTATAAACCTGTCGGTATTTGAAAGTCATGCTGACGGATTTTTGCACAGGGTTTGACCCACTGAGCAATTAGGACCATAGATATGATGATCGTTGTCCTTAACACAACAGAATAAACTTTATAAATAAATATGAAGCACTCGCTCCCTCAACTCTCTTTTATTTTATATATTAATACAGCGGATTTTCGCTGTTATATTCACTCTAAAATTACTAACAACCTCCCTTCATTAATCATCTCATCACACTTGTATGTTAACAACTTCAGATGGTACCACTTTCATGGCTTAGTAATTCACTTCGCCATATCTCATTGGTTTCACCAATTATTCATTCATCAATTTACAATCGCCCAATTCATCTGATTTCTCAACAACCCAATACCACCTCATTTTGAGGCGCTCAATTAATTGTATTCATAAATAACTTGGCGGATTCCATCCATTCCACCATATTGACTTAGTGCTTATCATCCAGTCATATCAGAATCGTGACATTACCCCCTCCTTGACTGGACGATAAGGCTCCTATTGATTATATGCCCAGAGGAACTTTGCATGCACTTAGTTGATGATTTGACTGCTAACAGGGTCCTTGATAGTATATGCATCAACCCCAGTTTTCTCAATGACTTCAAACAGACCAATCCATATACTGGCCATCTTATGTTTCTGCCCAAACCCATGCTGGTCGTGGAAGAGAACCATGTCGCCTTCCTTGAACTGCACTAACCCACTTCGATGTACCTGGGTCTTGGCCTGATTCCTGATCTTCTTGGCTAAGCTGAAGGAATAGGCTTCAGTTTGCAACTGATAAGAATTTTTTAAGATTAGTCAAATAGCGGTGGGTTCCACTCCGCCAGTGTCTTCCACACATAAATAGAGTAATGCCAGAAGAGCTGGGTGTTGGCTGTATAGTTGAAAGGGACTCTTTCCCATGGCAGAATGGTAACTGATGTTATAGGCAAACATGGCAAAGGAAAGAAGGGAGGTCCATTCAGATGGTCAATCTGTTACTAATGTTCGCAGGTTATTCACTAGAGTCCCATTCACTCATTCAACCATTCCATTAGATTCTGGGTGGTATGATGTCATTAGAACCCTGCAGATACCCATAAGCTCGTTTAGTTTTGGGAGGATGTGTGAGGTGAAAATGGTTCCATTATTAATGAAAATAAACTGAGGGCATCAATGTCGCTGAATAATGCACTCCATCATAAACTTGGCCACTGTAACTGCCCCCAAATCTCGTATTGCCCTTGCTTAGACCCACTAGGTCAAATGGTTGATAGCCACAAGAATGTATTTATACCAGTTAGCTCCTGTTGGCAAGGGACTAATGACATCCAAGGAAAACATTATGCCAAGCAAAATGGGGTTTCACTACCTGATAAGAAGTCTTACGGCGGAATGGCTTCTTCACTTGGCACTGAAGGCAACAATAAATGGTTTTGATCACATCGAAATTTACACTTTCCCAATAGTACTGGAGGGTG
>JAKSZP010012678.1:0-25498 GCA_022478985.1 Massospora cicadina
TTCCTGAGTTTAAATTTTTAGGGCCCACTAAATTTATTTTCTGATATAAATCAGCGTTGATGTAAATGGCTCCATACTAATTATTATCTATGACATAAAGTTGGTATTGATGAATATCAGATCTTTTATAAATCAGCTAATAAGCCAACATGCCCTGATAACTCCTTAGAGTTTTGGATGGCGTGGTTATCTAGTTCATCACATATTAGCAAATAGACTAAGAATTAGTTTTCTGGGCCTCATAATCAGCCATTTCAGTTTGGGTATGACATCCCACCATTGCCCACAAATAAATTTTAGCTTGGGTACAGTGTTGTTAAAATTAGCAATACATTGAGGGGTTAATCTTCAAAATTTATAATGTCAATAGTAATCTGCATTAGATCAGCAAAGACGTTTCAGATACTTCACTTAACTTTTAATGGATGGCTTGATCTGGTTTTTAAGTGGAAAAATTGAAAGTTTTAAGATTTGGAATGCTTCTCCCAATTTTACAAATAGAACGGAAATGTGCCACTTTTTTGCTTCCATAAATGCAACCATACCGCTAAGGTCATTATATGACAAGCAATAAAACGCTAAGCTTGGTGAAGGGAAGGGTGTATGTATTTGGAGATCATTTTATAAACCTGTTCTTGGAAGGCAGGATGCTTAATATTCGCACCAACATGCATTTCATTGATTAAACAAAAGTATTTAATTTAAAAATCTTGAAACTTGTGATCTCAAAAACATAAAAAAGTGGCCCTTGCTTTGATTGGCTGTAGTAAGGCGATAACCATGGAGAAGCTGTTCAGATATCTCAACAATCTGCATTATTGAGACATTACACACTCAATTCAATTTTCAGGACTCTAAATGAATAGCTAGGGAAAGTTCTGACAGGACGAGGGGGATGAAATCCAACCGTCCAAATAGAGTTCAGGGTAACTGAAGCCCCAGACGCAAAGATATTATAACTTTACTTTAAGAAAAGTCTTCAATTAAGGGTTCCTTCTTTAATTGGCATATATAATTGTATCTTTGATATTATAATAGCGGCAACTAAATATTTGGCGAAAAGAGTGTAACTTTATAATCTTCTAAACAAATTTTATAAGAAGTCAGGTAAGAGCTCTTGAGAAAAATCTCTAAAGGCTTCCAAGCCAAAATCTATATTGATTTGCTACTCAGGGATTCTGTGGCATCTGGCTATGTCTTTTAACAATTTTTTGATTGCTTAGATTGGGTTTGGACCCCAACATCAGGAGGTTTTAATTAATTACATTGTATATTTATCCTCATTAGTAAATATTGCTCAAATCTTTAGATCAAGTTAAGTCCTATTATCTGATATACTCTAATCTTCAGTTTGAGACAGAATCCTGTTAATGTCTCCTTCCAGATCTTGTCGTAGGGGGATGAATGGCCACAAAAGTTGACTATGTACTCATTTTATCACAATACCCTGAGCGACCTCCACAATTAAGTGTTCATTTTCCTATTTATAATTAACTTAATAAGGTCCTGATCACTTTGTACCTAATTTAATATTGCGCCCACTGGATCAGTGATGATAAAGGACTAAATCACCTTGCTAAAAGGCATGAAGAGGAGCATGATTATTGTTAAACCGATTAATCTCTCTGGTAAAGGTAACACACAAATTTTTGGAAGACAAGGCCTGAATTTAGATAATCTCATTAGCAATATCTCTCATAGTAACTTTTGGGGCTTTAGGGGAGGCTTGTTATAACATGGCTTGCCCTTTAGAGGGAATTTGGGGATTCCTTTCATACAAGGCTTGGAAGAGGGGCATTTTGATGACCTGATGATATCTTATTTGATAGAAAAGAATTGCACTAGGTAGTTATTGTGGCCAATGTAGAGGGTCAGTCAAGGCCATTTTCTGGATGTTTGAGGTTAATGTAATGTTTACTTGATCTACCAATATATTGGTTGCAGGATGTTAAGAGGTGAAAAACACTTGAGCGGTCTATTAATTTGGTTAACTCATTCACCGTGAATAATTGAAAATTTGCCCATTATCATAGTTTTTATGTAAAGGCACATATGTTGGGTAATAATTTGGATGTAGAGGAACGTAGTGGCAGCTTGTCTGAAGCGGAGGGTAGGGATATGGCTTTGATCACTTTGTTAAATTATCTTCAGCAAGAATGTGGAATTGATGGCCATTGGATGCTCAAGGTAGTGTGCCCACAACATCAATACTTATAATATGAAAGGGTTCACAGGGTGGAACCATTGGGTGTTGTGGTCCTGAATTAGGTCCAAAATAGATTTTACATACCAGACAGAACTCTGATACATTTTAAATTGATAATAGCATCCCTTCCCAGTAACATTATATCTTAAGCCTCTGATAGGATTTCTGAATTCCTCTGTGGCTGACTTTGTAGATTTTATATTAGTATAACATCTGTGAAAGCATAAATTTGAATGTAGGGTAACCATTGTTGTGGCAAAAGTTTGTAAAGAACCATCTTTGTTCTGAATATTTACTGACCTTTTCTCTAAATCTTTTATGGAAAGTAAGCGGCTCATTTTATCATAAGTGATGTTTGGTTAGAAGATTGTAGAGTTTATCTTTCTCAGGGTCAGTTGAAGTTAGTATGGGTAACCTGGATATCCAATATTCATTATGATGTATTGGCCCTGGGTGATGGATGATGTAGAAATTGTAGTTTTGGAGTTTAAAGCCCATTGAGCCAATTTCTCATCAGCATCTATCTGTTGGAGCCATCTTACAGATTATGGTCAGTAATTATAGTAAAATGTGCCCCATATAATTAAGGTTGGAAATAAGTATAAGCCATTAGTACCGCCAAACATTAAAGTTTGATAGTACTATAGTTGCGTTCAGCTAATAATAAAGTTCTGCTATAATTTGCGATGGGATGGTTCACCAGATTTTCATTGTGCTGAAATAATAGCTCCTATATCTATATCACTAGCATCAGTAAAAAAATGGTCTGACAAAATTAGGATATCTGAGTACAGGGGATTGTAAAGAGCTACCCTCAATAAACAAAGGTCTGTTGCTGCTCTTCTTTCCGCTTTAAAGGTTACCCTTTCTTCATAAAGTAAACAATGGTTTGTATGTATCTGCAAAGTGTGGAATAAATTAGCAATAATATAAACATATCTATAAATACTTGTGCATTGCAAATTTTTTAAGTGGGACATCTTAGAAATGGCCATAACTTTGTCGTCCATTAGGGATATTCCTGCCTTACTTACCTCATGGCCCAAAAAATACATTTCACTTTGAAAAAAGTAATATTTAGGCTTTTAGTTATAAAAAGCTTGACGTAATTGCTATATAACCTCCATTAGGTGTGCCAGGTGGTTGGAAAATTTTTAATAAAAAAGGTTTATTGTTAAAATAGACTAACACATAAGGGCATTTTTAAATTCCCTAATAAACCGTCCACTTCACTTTAAAAGGTGTCAGGGGCATTGCATTACCTCTGAAGCATTTGAGTAGGCTCAATAACCTTTCACTAAAGATGAGGGTGCATTTTTGTGATCTTCAGGGGATAAGTCAATCTGCCAATAACCACAAGCGTGATAAATTGCCAAAAATACTGTGATCCAGATATTATACATAAGGAGTCATCTATATGAGGTAGGAGATAGCTATCCTTTTATATAGTGAAATTTTGTCATCAATAGTCAACAACAACTTGATGTTTGCCATTATTTTTACAAGTTAACAGAAGTAGGGAGGCCCAAGGGCTTTTAGACGGTACAATTAGCCCAACTTATAGTAGTTTTTTAATACCAGAGCTACTTAAGCCTCCTCAACCTTAATTCTTTGGTAGTCTTGATATTTAAATGGTGGTTTGATCTTTGGTTTTGACTTGGTGAATTACTACAGACATCTTTCCATAATCGCCTGGTCCTGACAAAAAGATATTGTTATATTTCTCCAGGAGGACTTCTAAATTCTGACATTTATTGGGAGTGAGGCTGTCCTAATCTTACTCCTGACCAGATTTATGTGTTAGGGGTTCAAACCCTAATTTCTTTAGAGAACCAAAACTACTTTCATTAGTGATAGTGTCTTAATTTTAGAGCTATGAAGAGGTGATGAGAGTGTGCTGAGGAACATGGAGTGCCTGATTAGTTAAATTTTCCAATATAATGGAGGGTAAATTCCCTTAAAGGAGTTCTAAAATCCCAAGGCAGGTCTGCGCTTCATTGGTAGAAAGATAAGGGTGTCCATATAGCTCCAAAACTTAGATATAGGGGATGTGAATCTTAATTCCAGAATCCATAATAACTTGAGACCTGGGTGGTATAATAAAGGATTGGTGGGAAGACAGAGGTATCCCATCCTCAGCATCCACTGTCTCATTGTAAGTCTAGAAGAGCAACCCCTCTGCTTAGACTGGGTTGTTATCCCATTTCCTAATAAAAAGGGTCTGAAGAGGGCAGCTGTAACTCTCAGCACACAGGGCGACCTCGCCCGTGTGGTAGACAAGCGCTGAGTAACATCTCTCCCTCTAAAGATTCCTCCCCTTATCCCCATGCTTGCCTCTACTGAATTAGTTCAGTGATCTGAAAAATTTGTACAGAAATTATTGGTAACTGACATCCCACATGATCTGGAAGGACTTTATGAAGTCAATGGCGCTGAGTCCTCAAAATTGAAGTCAAAATGCCTTACAACCTCAGTAATGAAGCCTAATGGGTTTGCACATTTGGTAGATGCAGAATTAAGTGGCGAAACCTCAGCAACACCCAACAATGGCATTGGGTTATTGAAAAATGTTTTCAGATAAAAACATGCTCTAAAATCTACAGGGACAAAGCTTGATGGGTGTGCAACTCATAGTCAGAGTGGGACAAACAATGAATTCTCTGTTGAAATTGCTGATGGCATCAAGCCATTGAAAAGTACAATTGCCAACTCCAAACTTCCCTCAAAACTGGTGGGGACAAAGCCCGATGGGCATGTACCTCCATTGGGGACTGTTGCTGAAAGCTCAAAACCCCATTCCAAAAATTGGTTTATTGATTGATGGTACCCACTTGGCCAAAAAAAATGCTCCAGCAAGTGGGCATGGGCATGTTGGCCATCACAAACCCAATTCCAACCCATTGGGACCGCCCCTATGTGGGGTGGCCCTGGGGAATTCCTGTTGCCCATTGGTCCAGACACTGTCACACTAACTGTTGTAAACGCAGTAAAGCCTCAGGTCAGTTGTTCACAGTTGAACCAATAGTGACTCAGCCTGCCGCTGATTCCTTCAATGTTAGTTCAGATTGAAGTCATCATTTCCCCCTCCCTCAAAATTTTCCAGGTTAGGTCAAAATTTGTGGGCCCCAAACCCATGCTTTGACAAGCTGCCCCAAATCAATCACTTATTAATCAGTCATATTGCACTGAGGAAATTGTTGGTCAATTTATTTATTCTAACTTTTCAATAAAAATCCCTTTACCCAATTCCATATTTTATTATGTTAAATCTAAACCACCCTACCCAACCATATTTCAACAACCCATGGGCCCCATGGCCATGTCTACCTGGTTCGTTGCTAAGTTCTTATACACAACTATGGCTCATGGGCACTCAGTGGCAAAATCCCTTCCTGGTTTCATAACAATCGCGCAAGCAGCAGTGCCACTGGCATTCAGACTTATCATTTAGGTGCTTCAGCAATTAAATTGGAAGGCCGGTCTAAAATTAACTTGCTATCATCCTGACACACATGAGGCAACTATGTTCTACACCCCAAGTTTTGATACTCCACTTTACAGATAGAAAAAGAGTATTTGGTGAGGCAAGTACAATCATTTAGGGCCCTTTATTTTTTGTCAGGAGAAGAAATATTAGTATATGTTATTTCAAGAGTGGAAGATATTTTTCTTTGTTATTAATTATGCAATTGAACTCCTGCATTAGTTGGACCCCAATAAGCAATTAATATTATTTTCTTCTAATGTATTAGCAGGGCAGTAATCAAGAACTTTTCCAAATCAGAGAGGTAAGGAAAAAAAAATCTCTCTTTTGCTTTATTAAACTATATCAAAGCCAAACTTTGGGTTTTTTAAATACAAAAAACAACTGCTTGATTGATTGAGACAAAACTTACCAATATTGATGCAATTGATGCCTACTGCCCCAGCTTGGGGTTGTGGTGCACCACCATCTGGCGTCTTTAAGCCACTGCCAAAGTACCTGGGCTGGCTCTGCTAGCCCTTCCAACACTACTGGGCGCAATGTCCCCCTTCAGGACTTGGCCCACCAACTTGCAAGCTCCCAGGCAGTGCTCTGAAGCCCTTTGGTGCTCCCATGAAGCAATTTGCATTTCAGCCTCCAGGTCAAATATGGGAATTTCTTCCCATATGCAAGTGCAACCATCATTGTATGGCCATGGCAGTTTTTAAACCAGCTGGATATATTGACTTCCTCCCTGATAAGGGTTACTTCAACATCAGCTTCCACTCTGAAGCCTATGCAGAAGCAGCAGCCAAGTTGACATTAACTTTTAAAAAATCCCTTCACACCATTTGACCCAGCTCCCATATGAGGCCACTTTGGTGGTACAGTTTGACAGATTGCCCTCCAATCTCTCCCCTGAAAGCCTCCACCATGAGCTCACGGAAGGTTTGTCCATTTACAGTGTGGACTCTATGTTGCAGTTTGTGGTTCAAAGTGTGGCGGATCATCTGGCAGGGCCTTGCGCCTTAGTGACAATCTGCCCATTTCATTGCAAATACTACTTCATGATTACCCCCACATTGTGATCTGATCTGCCCCTGGCCACCCATTATGGACGCACATCAAAAACAGCCATGTCATTTGCCCCTTATGCTTTGAGCTTGACCACTCAAAGTGCAAGTGCCCCAGGCTTCCAGTTCCACCACTTCTACTGCTCCTCCTTCTGGCATTGAGCCAGCGTCTGCTTTGCCCCAGTTCTTCAATTGGGCTTGATCCTCTCGCCCACAACCTTGGGAAAATCTGGAACTGCTCCAAAAGTGACGCATATTCAAAAAACAAATTTTAAAACTTTTAAAAATAATTTGACCAGATTAGTTGACTTTAGTTAATAACTGAACCAGTTTAGCTGAGCTGCTGTGGCTGGCAGCATGTGGCCAATCATTTTCTGACACTTCCCTGATTCTGGTGACTGGACAAGTGCTGGATGAATCCAATCCATTCAAGACTCTTGAATGGATTGATGAGAACAAATGGCCATACCATGTAAAGCCATATTTTGCTTTCTAGGAGTTCTTCATTGACCCTCCCAATTTGCATCCCCACCATTTTTGTCCTCAAAACAGTTTTCTGGTCTATAAAAATATTAGTAAAATGGCAGGTGAGACTGCAACTGCCCCCGCTAACAGTCTACTTTTCCAGCATCTTCATGTGTTGATGGTGCCCCTTATTGAGGGTACTCCTATCCCCAATTTTCCCCATGATAGATTAAGGTGTGAAGTATGAAATTGAGGAGCTTGCTTTTGGTGTAAGCTGCGCTTAGATTGTTGTGGCATAAACTTCTCTTTTTGACCCCAATTTTTAGAAACTCATTAGCATATCAAGTCAGTCACTTGTGTGCCTGCTCTCATCACCTTTGCTGAGCATCAACTTGATCAATATGTCAAGGCAATGGACACCACCAGCCTTATTAACAAAAAGAACCCCCAGCTCTACCTCCTTATGCCACATGCCGCTGATGCTCCAACTCCTATGCTATCCACCATGGTCCACCAGCTAAAGTGGGCACCAGACAAAAGTTTCCCCAAAGCTTCCTCACCATCTGATATGGCTTCCTAGGCTGATAACTTGGGGGCTATATTTGGAATTTTTTTAAGATAATCCCCTTGTTTGGCTCATTTGCAAATAAAGTTGTGTGGTGGCTCCCCCTTTTGGTTTAGGCACCACTAGTGCTAAAAAAGGAGAAGGTTAAGTTCAAGTTGTCCTGCCTGGCACCTCCAAGTAGCCATTAGTCAATCATTTACCATCAGCTTGCTTTCAAGTAAGCACAAGTTTGAAAACTTGTATTACAACAGATCTTAGTCCCAAAGTCATTTCAATTATTTTATGCAATATATAATTTTACTATATTGATTAGCAAAGTCATAACAAATATGATATGCAAAATTCATTTCACTGCACACAGCAAAAATACTTACACTAGTAACACATTTATAAAGCATATTTAATCTATTTTTTTATTTATTCGAGGTGGGCCGACCTGGGGACGGACATTACCGAAATAGAGAAAGAAAGTATCGACATGAAACCTGAGCAGGGTCAACTCCGTCGAAGAAATTTTTTTCATCTCCGGGTAGGGACTCGGATTTTTCTGGTACGTCATGGGTAAGGTTTTCGTGTTATTATACCTACTAACCGCCAATAGCTTCCTTCGGCTGGCACCCCGATCGATGTGCGAAGGGCGGGAATCGAACCCGCAACCTTCAGGTTGGTAGCCGTACCCCTACCGACTCGCCTTCCACCCCCTAGCATATTTAATCTAGACAAATCTGAATCATAAGACAAATAACAAATTTAATTAACAAGTTTAGATCATGAATATGTGCTTTATACCCATGAAATAAATAAAGGTTTTTTTCTTACCATGTACATTTCATATTTAACTCAAAAACTGTTCCTTTAAATTAAATACAGATATTCACTAAGAAATAAAAAGATATGTTTCTCTAAGCACAACAAACTACATTTATGTAATCAAATGGCTTCGCTAGCAATAATGCATTACTTTCTCAGTGTTGCCAACCTGTACTTGTAAAGAAAATTTTAACTTTAGAATATCCCCCTCTTTCAAAAAAAATTTGCAATCTGAAATCCTGTAATTCAAGAGATAAGAGCTAAATGTTTTTAAACAACACATTCATTATTTACAATAAAATAGATGGGATTTACAATGCTTTTCTCAGAAAGACTTTTGGTGTAGACTAGTGTTATGAGATTTAGGCTACAAATTTCTCTTATATTGTCGAGATTCTCCTTAATTGGGGAAAGCCCCAACTAGGGGTCGCGATCTGCCTTCGGACGGATGCCAGATTGGGCTCCCCATTAAATTGGGTTGAGCCCAATCCGAAGTATCGGGGACTGACCCCGATAATTAAAATATTTTTTAATTCGAATTCGGCACCGGCGACTAATGCCGAGGATGCCGACCACTCGATCGGGTCGCTGCGAAATCCCTTTCGGCGCTCGCACCCAATCAATTATCCCTTTCGGGCGCACCGGCGACTTATGCCGAGGATGCACCCATTCCACTTGTAATTTTATTCGTTCGTTTTCTCGGTCGTTGTCGGCAAACAATGCCGATACTTTCCGATCCTTTCCTTCCCGATCCCTCGAGGTCATATAAATACCTCGAGGATCCAATTAATAAAATTATCGTTTTCTCACAATCTCCTTTCCGTTTTTAGTTTTTTTTGGGCCTTGATGGCCTCTTAACTCGCTGGGGGGCTTTGGGGCCATGTTAATAGGGATCGGGTTGGAGCTCCTCCCCCAAAAACCCAACATACATCAACAAGGATTCATAGTACTGAATCAATTTAATTTTGAAGGCCGCATCACTAAAATAAGTGTTTCTTGTGTTTTAAAAGGAGCCATTTCTAATTAAAGGTAGTATCGAAAGTAAGTTTGAATAATCTTACTGTGAAAGTTGAGCCCTGACTCATTAATTTACATCAATTAGCTTTTCCCTTCAAGCATGGACGATTAGTCGTTTATTAACAATTTTCTTGCCTCAGAGAATCTTAGAACAACGCATCATAAATAAAGTTCTTATTATTTTTGGAGAATTGTCACAACGTTGCATTCATTTATTTGATTGTTTATGGTTGTAAACGCCCCAATACTATGCATTAGTCTTCCTACCTTTTCTGGATATTATCTAAAGACCCGAAGTTCTTTATTTTTGGTCATTAATTATTTTAGCCAATGAGAATAATTTATTAAAGGAGCATATAGTTAAGGGACAGATTTTAAAAAAAAGGGATCCCTATCTATAATCTTTTCTGAAAACTATCCATACCCAAGCCTGTTAATGTGGAAGCTTTAAGCCAGGCCAATGGTAAATACTATGTTGTTGTGTCTATTTTTAAATAAGAGCTTACTAAAAAGTTCTCGATCTATGTTTTTAAGGTTTCTGTCATAATAAAATGTGATAGTTTTTGTACAAGCCAACCTAGGCACATGAAGTGTGACGCAATAGTGGCATTTTCTTTAGAGCTTTAGGAGATCCTGATGCTAGAATCACAACTAAACAAGCTTTACATATAGTATATAGTATAATGATTATAGAGGTCTTTTGTTTGATCAGAAACTAAACCTCTTATAATGTAAATTAATGTTACGCTATTGAAAAACGTTAATGCACCTAACAAAAAGTATTTAGAATCCTTAGAGTTGCTAAATACTAAATTTTTCAATATTGACAAGCCAGCAGGTTAATAATTAGCTAAGGTTGATGAGAAAATATATTATCAAAACTATCATATTATCATAATTATGGCATCAGAGACATTTCTAGGTAATTATAAAGGATGTATAAATTCAAGCAAGCCTTAATAGCCCGCAGGAAATAGTGACCTGTAGTTTAAAAAAGATCAGTGAAATATATAAGGAAACCTCAACGTTTACCTGTGAAAAAGTTCCAGTAAGGTCAGGGGGAGGCCAAGTCATCTCTGGTCACTACCTTGCCGTTCTTGAAGAACCACCCAAGTGTATAAGGAGCTATTTGGTTAAGTTTCTAAGCTCTCTAGTTGGCAAGAGGCAATCTATCTTTGAAAGAGCAGAATAATTCCATAACATGCAACATGATGCTCAGTATAATTAAGCAAGATGTTAAATAAAATGGATGAAAGCAATTTTTTATTATAAGCAAGTGAATGTGTAAGCAAAAAAGGGCAATAAACATCAGGTGAATATTCTATCATGTATAATGGAATGGGTATTAGATCATACTATCAAGCATAATGCAAAGTACTAAATTAAATGAGACTATTTGAGACATTAAATGATTAAGTCTGCTTAAAAGGTTTCTAGTTAACCTCAACATATTTTAGAAAAATTAAAGCGTAGCATGGTAACAAAAGTACTAGAAAATCTCTTTGGGTCCAAATCAAGGCCTCAAAACTCACCAGGAGAAAATACTCATTAGCCAAAAAGAATGGAACACTGAGACATGAAGCAACAAATTCATTAGATAACTTACAAGATAAAACTTGTATAGTACCCTCATACAAATCAAGAAACAGGCCGAGGATATACTTAAAAGATAAAAACTTTTATCCAAATAGCTCATTAAATGTGCAAATCCCACCTGTATAACTTGGGCTATAAAGGCAATGATGAGCCTAGAAGTGGTATTCAATGATGAGCTTCAAATTCAGATAGCCCCCTTTGGTAATTATATTTTTTGAGGGATTATAGTTATAGATTAACATATAGATCCCTTATCTATGCTTAATAAAATGACACCTTTTATTATAAATCTTCATTTTGGTGGCTAATTTAATAAGGCCCTTCGTTTCTTACCATAAAAAGACTAATCTATTTTCAGGACATAAGAAAGAATTGCTCACCCTTTAAAATAAAAACTTGCAAAATAAAATTGTAACAAGTACTGACTGTCAGACTTCTTCATTTTAGCACCATTGAGCATCTCAAAAATAGAAGCCCTTTAGGCCAGTGCTCACTATAGGGGCACAGACATCACTCAATTATACCTTCATCTAATGGATTGCATCATATTAATCTTTTAATACTGTAACCCACTGGGTGCACAATGGAAATTGATGAATATGATCACCAATTGAGTAGTCCACTCTTAATCATATTAGAAGTAGTAAAAAGCACCAGTGGAGATTCCTGAATCACAATGTCAAACCTGGATTTCCAATGAAGTGGTCAGAGACTTAACTAAGGGAATTATAAATCCAGGGGAAAGAGCTAGACGCAAAAGGGCATTTGTCATTGACAAGACACTTTTAAATCTATAAAAATCTAATGTTCTCCCAATGACATACAGAACAAGCTTAAACTTATCCAGATGTATCATGCTTTTTTATGCAACCTTCCTTATACCATATTAAGCACCTATTAAAAGTCCATAATAAGGAGCTCCAACATTGCATCAATACTAAAAGGGGAGTTTAGAGTGGTTAATGAGCAGGTATAAAATTTAACATTGCAAAATATTTGGGACATATGCAGACAAATTGAAGCAAATCATTCCTATATTATTCAACTCTATAATGATTGTGGACCATTGATTCTGAAATTATTAATATGTGGAGAAAGCTATGGAACTTTTCAGAAAGGACCTAACGTAGCATAACAAAAAATCAAGAGACTAATTAAAATTTTAGCTAAGAATCTCAGCAACAACTCACTGCAGCCCATGTTGAAATGATTCCAAAGTTTCTAAGAGTTAGATTATAAAGGAATAACATATTCAGCGCCTCAAAACTCAACTAAAGAAGGTTTTAAAAAGTAATGACAAACTTGAAGCCTTAGACATCTAAAGCTCAATTGGTGGCACAAAGCCTTGTTATTCAAGTAGCCCATGTTGAAAATGATCATGATAACCCATGCAAACCAGGTAGCTATCAACTCAATTGTCAAATGAATCATAAGATTAGAGTGATATAAGAAGCAAATCAGATATCCAAGAAGACTCTAATCAGAATAAATATAATCTTTTTTAGTACTAGATGAATAAATATAATCTTGAAGCTGAGCAACGTTGTACCTCCATCATGGAAAAATTAAAATTATATATATGGACAAACCTATCAAAGCATTGATTGCCAGGAGATGAAGGAGGACTTAAATTGTCATATTGGAGTTTTAAAAGATGAAACAAACTTTTTTGAACTTTTTACTCTACTGCTCATCAAAGTATTAATGCTCCTGAAATCTGCGTTAAGAGCTTGGATATTAATAAAGTTGTTCTCAAAAGACACATTAGCTTTTTGGATAAACATCAATACTTGCTATTGTAAAATGTAGCAGCATCTCAACCCATTACAAAATCTATTCTCTGGCTCTTAACAAATTGAATATGTAAAAACATGTGTCAAGGTTACTGAACCAGATGCGCTCAAAGTACATGGTATCACAGGATTGGAAGCCACTACTATTAAAACTACCTTTAAGGTCTAGTTACACATGGAGTGTGAAGTATTTCACCATTCCTATGAATCTATAAAGCTGTGATGGAAGGTTCATTTTTAATTGTAAAAGCCTAAGCATATCTTGTCTTGTTTGAGTTGCACGGCGCAGGAGGTTATGGTAACTCACATGGATAACCTGAATACCCGGCGCAAAGTGAAAATAGCGCTAATCAAATTTAATTTAGTTCCAAGAAAAGCTTTAGTATGAGAAAAAAGGCTCTCATAAGAATCACACTATGGCGACTTGAAATTCTAGCAAATCTGAAGATCAATTTTGCATCAAGGCTCAAACTCTGCTGACCTCAGAAATTCTCACACTTGATGCCTGTCAGGATTCCTACCCAAATATAAAGACTTATGTGTATCAGATAAAGGGAATCAAACCAAATCAAATGAAATAGACAAGACCATTGTCAGGTGTAATCCTCAACTAAATTCAAGGCCTTCCAATATTGGGGTTCAACCCCAACCTGGGTGATTGAATATTACTCAACTGAAACCCCCTAATATTGGGGTTTAAACCCAATATATGCGGCGATTGAATCCTGTTTGATAGACATGACCAGAATGCCGCAGAATCCCTGATTGCTGATAAGTTTAGACCTCAGCTTAGAAATGCTTGGAGATTTGCCAAGAAAAACTCCCTGATCTTCCATATAATTATGTTTCTAAGAAATTAAACTGGGCTCACTTTTTACCACTGATAATTTGGCTTACTTCTAAAAAATTTAGAGATGAAAATATATTAGGATTTTCCACTCAAGGAATTTTATCCTGAGTGAAGAATTTTCGGCCTAGAAAAGTAAAACTTTAATCCAACACCCTAGAACTTCAGGTCTCCTGGCCTCAAAAACAAAGGACTAGTGGTATAACCCCTCCATCCTGACAATGCATAGCAGCTTTTTTGCTGATTTACATAGTAATCTTGACTTGACCATGCACTTCACTTTGGTCAAATAAAGCTTCACCACTATACTAAACACTATAGAAGGTCCTCTTAAAGGGTTGATATACATGAGCTGGAAACTAACTAAAAGGCTCCCATGAATCCCAAAGTCTATACTATGGAGTTACATGCTAAGATAAAAAATGGAGTACTTTAAGCGCAACTCTTGTAAGAAGAATAATCACACCAAAAATTAGTGTTTAAAGAAACCTGCCCTTTTCAAGAAGGGGAAAGAGTGGTTGGCTTAGGGGACAGATACCTAAAAAGTCTAGCAGCCTACAGTCCTTAAACAATCCAGTACCAATTTTTCACCTCACATGGTTTCAACAATTTTAGTAAAAACTCTGAAGGTGGTTTCAAAGATAATTGTTAATATCTTGGATACACCCACTGAGATTGTCATCATAGATCACTTAAATGTCATGATATAATGATGACACCCAAGCCCATAATACAACTAACTTAATTAAGTTATTAGAGCCTAGTGTTAAATGATACACCCATTGATGCTGACTGGTAACTTGTCCTATTAAATTGAAACATCTCAAGTGTACACAGTCTAGTGGAGATCAAGTATAAGTATCCTGAGATGCAAGAAAGTTTGATGCAATGTTTATCTTAAGCAGTTTTAGTCCAAATGCAAAATTTTGGAGGAACAATAATAAAAACTGAAAAGTGGTAATTCAAACTTCCTAGTAGTTGCTATTTTTATATGGTTTAATCAATCACCTTTGTCTCATATTGGCAAAATAAAAAGATCAAGATCTCCCCAGACCTCAAGTATACTTAAGAGTAAAGAACCACAGGTCCATGATAATGACAAAGCAACGGGTGCTTACTTTTATTTATCATTTAAATTGTCAAACTAGTTTTACAGCTCCTGATATCCCTTTGAAAACACTCAGTATACTACTTATTGGAGTTGTAATTTATGATCAAAAATGAGGGTATTATCTACTTAAAGAAAGGAAAAATCTCTACATAGCTATAAAGTTCCCATTATGTTAAATAATGAAAGTACAGTAATAAGTAAGACTCTTGTCTGGTTTAGTATTATGTTTCTGGTTTGCTAGTTAGTTGATCTGCTTCTGAAAAATATATATATTAAAGGCTTCTTAATTTAGTATATGCAGCAAATGGCATACCGCTCTATGATTCAAAAGAGGTAGAAAATTAAACTAGTAATAAAGATTGGTTTTTAACCAACATAAACCTGAAGATACCTATGAACTTCTTATTACATTTACTAATGTAGATAGTTTCCACTAATTAGAACCAAGAGTTTTACCATATGTCCTTGACCAAGATTATCAGTGGCCAATAAAAAACCTGGAAACCTAGAAAATTGTGAAATTATAGTCAATAAACACCAGAGGATTAAAAAGGACAATTAATTTTCATTAGAAGACATGCCAAGATATTTTTTTATTGGTATTTGATTTTAATTTGGGACTACCCAATGACACCTCAATTTGTGCAATACCTCATTTTCAAAAGATCCAACAAATGAAATCATTAGGAACTTGGGAAGGTTCATAAGCTACTTGAAGATTATCAAGATAATTTTTTCATGTCATATGTTGCTTAAGGTCACTAGAACTGAATTCACAGTATTATCTTAAAGAGTCAAGTAAATACAATAGGAGTCATACAGGAAGTCAAGGTAGTGTAAAAATAAATGAAAACTGAGCTATTAAAAATATATGATGCCGCTTACTTGTGCCCTTCTAGAGTTCATGGCTATCCCACTATTACTTATAAAGTAAAAATGATGGGCACAGAATAAGATGGATTTCAGGAAGCAAAATTTTCACAAAAAGAAGAACAGCTATCTCATTCCACAAATTGACAATGTTCTAACCTGACTCCAGCTTAATCTATTTTATGCAATGGACCTCATCAGAAATTACTGTAGATGAATTTATTGCCAAAAGACCAAGATAAGTATGCCATAAACAGCATGGAAGGATTATTTCACCTACCCAGATCCTCAGGTACTTTGTAACGCGCCCACCTCATTCAAATGGGTGATAGATAATATAATGCAAGCCCTCAAACTGAGCTGTGTGATCGTTTAATTAGATGACATAATGTTGTTCTTAAAGACATTTTTAATCATCTTGACCACAAATCATTTTTGTAGATTTTACAAGAAAACAACATCAAACCTTATCCAGAAAAATATGCCTTCTTCCAAAAAAATTTAAATTCTTAGGACATGCCAGGTCAAGGGAAGGAATTCAACCCTTATATTAGAGTTGAAGCGCTTCAAGATGCCAAAACCAAAGAGTCTTATGAAAAATACATTTATCTATTAAATGATAAGGTATTACTATCAATTTATATTAGTTTCGCTCAACTTACCAATCCTCTAATCTGCTTATTTGAAAAAAATAAACCTTTTGTGTGAAGCATAGAACAAAATATGCATCCAAGAAGCTAAAAGACTTATTAAACAAAGACCAAAATCGCAGCATCTGGGCTAAAGGAAGTCATTCATCCTTTATCCACATGCCTCAGATCTTGAAGTAGGGACCATTTTTTACAGTTGGATGATGAAGGCATTGAACGCCTGGTGTCCTTATTATACAAAACGCTTTTAAAGGCTGAGCGATTTTACAGCATCATGGAGAAGGAATGCCTAGTAGTTCTATTATAAGTGAATCGCTTTCAGCCCTTCCTATATAGCACAAATTAAATAGCTGGTATGGACCACGCTTTTTTCAAGTGACTACAGAAAATGAAAGGTCCTACTGAAAGCTAGAATGGTGGGTTCTCAAACTAAAATATATGACATGTGTTTTGTCCATTAAGCAGGGATGTGAAACATGATTGTGGATTTACTAACCCAATTTCCCCTACTTTATTTAGATAACAGCGAAGCTGAACAGTTACACTACCTACTCATGAAGCTGGACTCTTGGGAGGATAAAGATGAACATTATAAGAGGAATATAAAACAACTTATGTAAAACACAAGGTTTTTAATGGGTTATTATACAAGAAAGTTTAAAATAGAATGGTTACCTTACTTATGACCTTTGAACGAGTACCATTTATAAGGGAAGCTCACAATACCTTAGGACACAGAGGAGACAAAAACCTTAAAGATATTTCAAGATTTGATATTACTGAGAAGAAATTTTTGACTTCATAGTGGTGGGTTTGAATGTCTGCATAACTTTTCAAAACAAATGCCACATAATGCTAAGTACAATTATCAATTAACAAACCCTCAGCAGTCATTCCATACCATTAGAACAATTGTTGTAGCTCCACTCCAAAAATCAACAGGATAAATTTTTTATATACTTACATGATTTTATTACTTCATGAAGAGGGTTAAAGCAAAAATTAATCCTCACAAACTTCCAAGGTCACCTTTTACTTCCTATATCAAAATATTTACTTGGCAAAAATGTCCTCTAGTTATTGCAATGTAATAATGGAGAAAATTTACCTTGAGAGTTATGAAGATAATAAAAACAAGAATGGGAACACATTTTTATGCGCCCTAAAACCCATCAACAATTGAAAATGTAGAATTAGCAAATGGGATCTAGTTTTATATTAAAAAAGTTGGTTACTTACAATCCATTGCACTAGAATCAAACCTTTCAGATGCTCTAATGGCTTACTAGATAAGATATCATCATATTATCAAAATGCCCCGTTTAAAGCTCTATATGGATTAGAACCTGGAATTTTAGTCCTACCTGCACAAGAGCTTGCAAGTGATAACACATAAGGACTAAAAAGTGATAAGAAGATTAGCACATAATATTAATCAGCTTCATTCTGACGCAATGACAAATTTGACCAAAATTGTTACAAGAGAAAGCCAGACAGAAAATGCAACCTGCCAACCTTTACTGCTTAAAAATTCCATTTGATTTTTATACTACCAAAACTTCATTGCACCACATGGAGAAAATCAGGACTCCATCTGGAAAGATCCATACTTTATAACCTAAAAGTGCAGAGATGTATAATTTAATACAGTCTCTAGTAACTGGATTACAATCAACAGATTATAGAGTCAATTCTAACGTTAGTACTAAATCTACCAATATTCTTGAGGGGGTGTAGATATACCAAGATTTTAGGCATAATAAAAAGGATGTCAATTAAACAAGCTTTACAAAAGACTCAACAGGTAAGCCAACTCAAAGAATTCTAGCTGACCTCTCAATATATTTTACTAATAATTAAACAGTAACAATGGTAAATTTAATATAAAATTTTTTTTTGGGTCCAACTTGGGCCTCAAAATCATCAGGAGAAATATACATTAGCCATAATATCAGACAAGTGACTTAAAGCAGCAAAACTATAAGGTAATTTATGAGGATACAAATGAATAATACCAACAAAAAGGTAAAAATCCAGAATCAGTTGAATATAGACTAAATAATACAAGATTTCTTAACATAAGGTCAACCAGAGAACATATCCCACCTATATATTTAGGCTAAGGAGGCATTGATGAACTTAGAAGTGGTATACAACGAAGAGCCTTTAATCAGATAGCAACATGTGAATATTTTATTGTTCATTTTTACTTATTGAGATTCTATTATTAAAAATAACATATAGATAATCCCAAACTATACCCTATATAGTGACGCCTTTTTTTTAAATTTCCATTTTGGTGACTACTTAAATCAGAATCTTCACCTCTTACCATAGGATGGATAATCTATCTATTGGGATCATTAAGATTCTTGGCAACCCCAACTAAAATAAATATACTTGCAAAATACTTATACTCAAAGCAATTGTTGATGGTTGGGCTTCTTAAAATTAGCACTATTGAGCATCTCAAAAATGGAAGCCCTACAATAAGCTTTAAGGCTGGCAGCTATATTCTTGGTGCTTAAATTTACTCTCAGTTTTCATGTTCCTTAGGTTTGCACTTGGGAAGAAAATGAAAGATTAAAAAATTTCTTAAGATAATGGGTGGGAGCAATGATTTAAGCATTCCATAGTTTATGTCTCACTTAATTTAATTTTTAAAACTCTTAAGCGTTCCTAAACTGATATGATTAACACCCTCAGAGCTTTAGAGCTTATTTGTTTGAGGCAAGCCAACCAGGGGACAGGAATTACCAAAGGAGAGAAAGAAAGGCTTGTCATGAAACCTGAGCATGGTCAACTCCCATCAAAGAAAGTTTTTACATCTCTGTATTGGGACTCAGATTTTTCTGGTTGTCATAGGTAAGGTTTTCATGTTATTAGACCTAATGACCGCCAACAGCTTCCTTTGGCTGGCACCCCAATTGATGTGCAAAGGGCAGGAATCAAACCTGCAACTTTCAGGTTGGTAGCTGTACACCCTACTGACTCGCCTTCCACCCTCTAGAGCTTTCAGAGCTTAATTAGTATTGAAGATTTTAAATCTAAAATTATCAGGAATATAGTCAAAGAATTAAATGAGAATTGAAGTTATAAATTTAGTGTCTTGGAAAAACCAAATTATTGTACCAAGAAACTAAAAATAATAAAGGAATTTGAACTCATAATAATTAATTGAAGAATTGACCTTTATTGTGAAAAACTTACCAAGAGTAAATTTGTAAATTTTATTGTTGTAGCTGAGATATTTCTCAACACATGAACCTAATCCCTTCAACACACAACCAGACAAGAAAGGTGAGGGATAGGAATAGGCTACTATAAGAAGGGTAGCAGCCACCTGGCTTATTATCTTTTGTAGAAATCCTTACAGAGCTACTCAAAAAGATTAGAAATTGGTAAAATGAAGGTGAGTTACCTAAACTATATACTGATAATTTAGATAAATGGAAATATGTTGATCATGAAATTCTTTTAACTAATTAAAATGATATAGATGGTTTAATCATTTGATAAAAAATGGTATACTCAGTCTCTCTTTTGCTTAATCGCTTTATTGATTAAATTAAATTTATATGTATTTTTCTACAAAACAATTGCCTTTTTACCATATTGCATCTCAAGTGTCAACAAGTTTGACGCCTGCGGCCCTCATGTGAGGTGGTGGTGCACTGCCTCCTGGTGTTTCTCAATCACTTCTAAAGAACCTGGGCAGCTTAGCTAGCCTTTCATCATAATGGTCGCTTTGTCACCCTCATAACCTAGTGTTATGGAGCGTGCTGATAGTGATATGATCAGCCTGGAGCTCAGTGTGAGCGAACATCCAGAACCCCAGCCAGAATACCTCAGGAACATCCATCCATATTTATGGATGGAAAATGAATAGGGAAGACGTGAGAACTAACTAGGGATTTCTAAAATAGAGAATTATCGCCACTAAGAGTTTAAAGAACTCTCTATCTCAAATTAATTTGTTAATTTTTTCAAGAATTTTAATGAAAATTAAAATATTGGGAAGGGAAAAACGGAGCGTCAGTAGTACCTGTCAGGGACCACTTCCCATATGCTCACTAAATTGGGAACTAGAATTAAGCGCACTCATGTCAAGAGTACTTTGCATTCAGTTCTGGTGGATTGCATTCTAAACTAATTTCTAATTAATTCATATCCTACCTTCCCGCTAAGATTGACATCAAATTTGCTAGTGAGAATATTCATTCTGTCACAATAACACTTGGCATGATAACATTGATGTCTTTGATAGATGGCAGGTTGTTCCATGACCAAGCCACATATGGCCAGCTCCATTAGATAGGAAAAGAATTAACTGAGCCCATACCTGCCAGGTATGAGCTCATTTGAAAAGCTGTTGGGGAAACCTGGAAGATGGTAACTTCATGTCTAAAGCTGCCTTAGTCCCTTTATTTTTGGTGGAATGTGACTAAACATCCCCAATGGAACTTGAACCTATGGATACCCCCTCATGAGGACACGCGCTGACTGCCTTCCAACGGTGATGGCTTCTACCCATCGCCACCTCCAGGCATAACTTCTGTATTTTAACCACCAATTTGTTGGTGGTCAGTAGGGGCGGACAAGGCGCGATTTGCAGGGGATACGCTGTTACCCATCTATTGTCCACCACATGGGATAGATTGCCTGATGCAATGAGATGAATGGATGATGGCGTTCTCACTTTTTTTTGAAATGGGAATTATCCCATGTCTAGCCGCAGGGGTTGTTCCCCCAAGGCTTACATTATCCTTCCCTTTTTGGACAGGGGAGCACTTCCACCAGGATTTTGAACCTGTGCAACATCTTTGTGCACCTTGGGTAGCTTAATTGCCAAGATGGAGGCAACCTTCTAGGGAGGATGAGGAGCATCTGGGTGTTCCACGTGGAAGGCTCCCATTAACTCATGATAATTGACAAGCTCATGAGCACTGACCCAGCTATTCTAAATGAGGGAAAGAATTTCCACACCATTATGTACTTTACCAAGCAATGCGAGCAATTAGAAGCCAAAATAGCATTCAACTCAGCTTCCTCTGAGTCTTCAATCACCACTAACTCAGGGTCCACAGGCAGCGTTCCTTTATATGGTGATACTTGGAAATTGTTGAAGACAGTGTGCTGTTTCCAGTGAGCGGGAAGCGCCAAAAAAGCTGTTGCCAAAATCATCCATGACCTCATGAGGACCTGATCATTTGCATGTGAACTTCTACAAGGGCACCTTTATATTCAGTTAGCGGGTATTGATCATTATTGAAGAAACCAAAGTGGTCTCATTAGTGGGAAGCTTTTTTTCAATCAACAAACTTTTATAATTGCTGATGGCTTTGTTAAAATTTTCCCAGACCAGGGATTGATTTTTCCAGATCCATTGCACACATATCGCCACTTCAGGACCTCTGGTTCAAGGTATGGCTCAGAGGCAAATGAGGAGTTATACCACAACATGGCCTTGTAAGGATAATGTTAGGAGAGTATCTATAACTCTCCAGTTCCCAGCGGGGCAGTGCTTGGTGCACAAGACCAACGCCAGAGAACTAGCCGTTATAATAAAATTAATTATTGCCCAGCAGATGGTGCTGGAGCAATTTATAAATTTAGGCACAGAAATGCTAGAATTAACCATTCAAAAGTGTTGCGGTGCACATGGAGAGAAGGGGTAAATGACCCAGGTTGGAGGGTACCTGGGCGGACCAATGGTGCGCGAGGTGAGAATCAGATTGTGTTTAGGATGGCAAGGTTAACGGAGCATGAGACCTCCTCAAAGAGGTTTGCACACAGGATTGTTAAAAAAAGCATAAAGTAAAACGGTATAATGGGGACAAGGTTTATTTTGGGAAGTCAACCAACAAGGAATGTTGGTCAGGGAAAATATCTTTAAGCTCAAATGGGGGAATAGGGGTTATGCCGCAGTGGGCCCAAGCACTGACCCACCAATAGGGCAACACTGCTGTCCAAGTTGGTGAATAGGCAGAAACTGACTTCACTTGAGTGATTGATTAGAGTTGGATTTGACCTGAGCGCGTTATTTTGAAAATAGAATGGGTTTCAAAACCCCGTTCCTTGACAAACCAAATTGAACTGTCTGCGTTAATTTGGTAAATCATTTGTTTTACCGCCTGTCTTGACGTCAGGGGCTGGGAGTTTGGCACACCATTAGTCCCAACCTGGGCATATTTTGACTGAGCCCAGCGTTGGTCCAGGGTGTGCCTCAGGCCAGGAAGGGCCTGCAGCTTCACCCTTTGGGCCTCCTGGCGCCCAGCCTTGTCTTTGGGGTTGGTCCCCACTATTATGTCATGTGCACATGACATTACACTCTCCTCCCAATGGGGCTCAACCCCCCTCCAGGGGCTTGCACCATGGAAAAGTTCTTGTGGGCAGGGGCCAACTTCATGGCGGTGACGGTCAGTTTAGGTTGGGATCCAGCAGCCTGAGGAAAACACTGGTAAAAGGCATCAATTAGATCTTGGGCATGCACACAGTCACGCGCTGGAACCCACTGTTTTTGCAGCGTTAAAGCCCTTCCAGGATACCAGGTATTTGAGTCTTCGTTTAACGCGGCATGAGACAACTATTTCTTCCACCTCCCACTCTGGCGCCCCATCCACGAGATAGGCCTCAGGAGTCTCTGGTGGGGGGCCCTCAAACAACGTCAGCTTGCTCTCATGAAACACAGAAAATATACAGAATGAGGGGGGAGATCTAGCTGGTATGAGGCATGGCCCACCTTTCTAACAACGCGGTAGGGCCCAATCCTCTTTGGTCCCAGCTTCTTACATGGCTGCTTGATTGAAATGTTACAAGCATCAAGCATCACGAGATCCCCTTCCTTGTATACGGGACCCACTTGGCGCTTCCCATCAGCGTTCTCCTTATATACCTGCATAGTCGCCTCCAAGCTTGTGGAAACTCCTTGGTAGACCTTCTTGATGGTCTCAGCAAAGTCCACCAACGCTTCAACCTTCGACCCACAGCTGGGCTCCATGTTAAAGGCGGGGTTAAAGCCATGGCTGGCGAAAAATGGGGAACAGCCAATTGAAGAGTGCAAGGTATTGTTGTAGCTAAACTGGGCCATGGGAAGGTGAGAAGCCCAATCTGAATGATCTTCAGCGGTGTAACACCGCAGAAACTGTTCCAAGCACTGGTTCACTAGTTCAGTCTGCCCATCTGATTGGGGTTGATAGGCAGTTAAATGGCAAGGACGGATCTGAAGAGTTTTACACAACTCTTTTTAAAACATGGGGGTAAACTGTGGGTTCCGGTCACTGATAATTTCTTAGGGAACTCCATGGAGCGCAAACACATGGATGATGAAAAGCTTAGCCATCTCAGCCGCAGTTATGGTGGTTTTTCAAGGAATAAAGTGGGAAAACTTTGTGAAACGGTCCACCACTACCATGATGGCATCATAACCATCTGAGACTGGTAACTCCACAATGAAATCAACTGAGATGGATGTCCAAGGCCCATCAGCCTTTTGGACTGGTAACTAACAACCCTGGTAAAGGTTGACGATTGGGTTTCATCTGGTTGCATATCAGGCATTCCTTGCAATACCAGCCCACCTGATATGGCAAGCCCTTCCAATTGTATGTGTGACATATCAACTCCAAGGTCTTTGCTTTCCCCAGATGACCAGTGGTGATTCCATCATGATGGTCCCAAATGATACCCAGGTGCAGTGTGTAACGGTCAGAAATGTCCCAGTTTTTGATCGCCATCTTACCTTAGGTTTGATGCAATTCACGCTGAACATCCAGCATGAGCTGGACTCTCGAGGTAGTAAACCTCAGAATTAGGGAAATTTGGAGCAAGAAAAAGATGAAATAGGTAAGCGAGGTTGCAAACCCTGAAATTAACCTTATTTTATTTATTATCAAATAAAAAAGTCGCTGACAAACAGGATCCCAATAATCTGATGCCGCGAACACACCAAGGAAAAAACAGGATATTTGAGGGAGATCAAACCCCAAAAACCCAAGTTTTTGTTGACGCAACAAAAACTTGTTGTGCGCGGATTATCAGGTAAGATAAGGTAAGGGCGGCCCTGAGGCCACCAGAAAAAGAGAGAGAATTCTGAACAAGGTTCAGAATTGTGAGGGCTCAACCTTAAAGGTCACCCTTCAAGGGCCTCACCCAAACCATTGATTAAACTTGCAAGAGCCTAATCAATAATTCAGGCGAGGCACAACCCAGCGCTCAAACCTGACAAACAATAAAAATCTTTTTAAATGAATTGATTTGGATTTATAAAATCTGAACCCGAATTGAAATGTAACAAATGTATTAATACCGTTTGTTACACAGTGGTCCAGCAGGTACCCAAAGGCGTCCTTTGAACCACATCATCTCATCCTTTACATGATAACCCTTGGATGGATCCTCTTGATTTAAAGCGCTTTTAGCAAGTACCATGGCATATTTGCCTGACAGCAACTGAGAGAGGATGACCTTTCTGAACATACCATATTCATCTACATTATCCAGAGGTGCAAGCGTTGGCCCATTATCCAGGGGAGAGGGAAGTGGCGACAGAATTTTACTTGGAGGGATCATAACCTGGGTGTTATGCACCTCTACCTCCTTGAGGGTCAGGGGCTAAAGCAGGATTGTAGCTCAAAGCATCCATCAAACCATTATCCTTGCCCTTGGTGAACTTATATGGTAATCTAATTGGGCGAGGGTCTTGTTGGGATTTTTGCCCATATTCCCAGCCTGCTAGATTACCTGGTGTCATTAGGGGAAAATTTCCTAAAGTGAAGTGAATTGGAAATCAGTTGGCCCCAAATTTTGGAGGAACTATGTTTGGGGGATTTTGGGATATTTTCCTGGTTGTATCCATTGGGGATCGATCCAGATGAATACCTAATATCTCATTGGGTGGAGTGGCCAAAGAAATAGGGGCATCTGATAGTGATTAACTATCAGGTGTACCAATTGGGATTGGTCATATTTCATCACCAACTGATTGGAAATGAGTAGTGAGTTGCGAGGCAAGTGATGCCACCTGCAACTAG
>JAKSZP010012679.1:0-25404 GCA_022478985.1 Massospora cicadina
AATTTCAAAATCATTATTAAGATCTTGACAAAAAACCAGGGATTTTGAGTGAAGAAGATGGACCAATCCTCAAATTTTGACAGAGCAGTCGCCTCTATGTATGCTCTCTCAGGGGGACAGACTGTCCTCCTCAGCATGAGCATCATCCTCATTATATTCCAAGGATACCTGAACTGCTCATCAAGCCAACAAATGAGGGACTTAACTACTTCAGCCCTCTCATGTTTGTGGGCCCTCACATGGGCCCTCTTGCCCAACTACTTTGTGGCAATGTGAGGAGACCCCGTTTGTCACATCAGTCAGTGAATGTGCCTTATTAATTAGATACTTTTCCATCATCTAAGTCAAGAATTTACTTGTGATCAAGAAGATCAGGGCAGGAAGCCATTGTACAAGTAATTGACAGGAGAATACAGCCTTAAGTATTATCCTTAAGGAGTTTATATTTTAAGAACCATCACCATCTGGTCTATGGTCCTCATGCAATAGGCGTTTATAACTCCAACTTTATCAAAGACAAAGCACTAGACATCTGAAGTATGCCAAAACTTCAACAGTGGCGCTCATGGATGGGATGGCATATGGAGATCATACTGAGCAGGGGAACAACTCCAACCCTTATCAATTATTCAGAACAATTTCCAGGCCTACTGAAAACACTGAGATGACTGTGTCCCAGATCAACTGGAATGACATACCCATTACCACCTACACTGGTAACTCATTTATCATAAGGAACTAGAGCATCTGGAACGTTGACTATTAAGAGGTTATCAAATGGGGCAAGGGCCCTCGGATAACAGAAGCAATCCCTTCTATCATCAGTGGCAACAAGATTTGCTGCGGAAGATATCTGGCTTAACACCAAACAAGTGCAGCTCAAATTAGACATAATTTAATTAGAATAGAGAACATTGACCAATACTTAATTTAGTTCATCTATCCTACCTCCAGAAACTTACAAATGACCATCACCCACTATCACATAGCCATCACTGAGTTAGTCAATTTTTCATGCAATTTCAGCCAAGTGGCTTAAATATTGAATGTGCAATAGAAAGTTACCTTTGGCTAGGTCTACTATAGCCTGGAGGTAAATCATGACTTAACCACTTGGCTAATGATCAAGTAGTGAAATTAGCACAATAGCTAAATGACAGATTGCACCCTGTCTTTAAAACCTTCTTGGAGGAAAGAGGAGTCATAGGAGTTTGGGTCAACAGCGTAACCCAGACCTCTATGAGTGCTTCAGAATTTATAAGACTTAGATATGAAGGCCAAGAGAAGAAACTAAACAGTAACAGTAGATTCTGTGATCAGTATCAATGACTGAGCGCTCAAATTTTTAAGAGGAAGGAAGAATTTAAAGAAAAATCAATTAATGGTGCATAAAGGTTGAGGGACAACAGACAGAGAATAAGAAGTTTCAGGACTCCATCAATCAACTGAATCACCAGATCAATAATCTTAATGAGGATGCTACCTCCATCAATGAGTCATTCAATACTCTTCATGAAGAAGTAAACAACTGCAGAAAATTAATCAAGGAAAAAGATCAAGTGATTTACGTTCTTTAAATACAAACAACCAACTGAGATATCAAGGTCAAAAATATCAAGTGGTCGCCTTTGTGCATCTGGTTCCTGTTGGGTTTCCCTAAGATGCGCTTGCTGGTGCTAACGCAGGGGAACCCAACAAGTAGGCTGACTGCAAGGGGCTGGCGTCATCCAAGATGACAGGGGCGGCTCTAGACGTGACAATGGACGAGACTCCGTTCATTTGAGTGATTTAAACTAAATAAAATATAAGATAAAATAGATCTTATGAACGAAAGTGTTTTATTAGAATAAAAATTAGGGATATTTATAGGGTATTAGGGGACACATGGCTCTAGGATCGTCGTGGCCCCATCCAAGTAGGGTTTCTCCTGGCCTTCTGGATTGCCCACTATTCTGACCCTTACTTGGATCAAGCCACTCATGTGACCAGGTCAGGTGAGATCCCAGGTCACATGTCCCAGGGAATGGGATTGTACCATTTCCTTGAATTTGGGGTAATTTATACCAAGCCCCAAATTCAATATACTGGTAGATTTGACTCTTATTATCAAATCTAATAAGCCAGCGAGGATTTACACCCCTTGAAGGGGGATGTCGATCCTTCCCCTGGACAAGGCTTACACCTAACCCAGGGAAAAACCTGACAGTTCCAAAGGATGAATTAAAATTGACTGTCAAATTTGGTGATTTATCTGAGTTTGGGTTATCTATTGAGGTCATAGGGGCACATGATGTAATTCCCCAAGGATCACTTACTGGATTATTGGAGCAACAAAAGGATGAAGCCCTGGGATTATTTGAACTTTACTCTAAAATGTTTTACAAAAGTTAAAAAGGATCTAGGTTGTGCAAAAGGAGTACAACACTTCGTGGACACTGGGAATCACAAGCTCATTGGAATGAGGCTGATCAGGCGTTTCTGAGCTAGTGATGAAGTGGTTGGGGAAGAGTTAGACAAGTTATGGTGTGGAATGATTGTGCCTTTGAAAAGCCCATGGGCCAGCTCAGTGTTAATTGTGAAGAAAAAAGATGGCAGCAACCTCATTGTAATCAATTAATGTTGTCTCGCTGTCATTGCAAAAAAGTATTTGTACCCGTTGCCCAGAATTGATGAGGCTTTAGACCGTTGGAAGGTGCAAAGTAATTTACTATGATGGATCTTATCTCCAGATACTGGAGAATCAATTTTCCTAGAGAGGAGAATAAAAGTGCACAATTATTATGGTGAAAAATCTATCTCAAATAACGCGCATGCCACAAGGGCTATGTATTGCGCTGGTGACCTTTCAGCATGCAATGGATACCATTTTGGGGATCCTAAATTATCTTGTGTACTGTGTAACTGGATGATATTAATGTCTTATCACAGATGTTTTCTAAATATCTGGAGCACACCAGAGTCTAGCGACTGAGTTAGCAAAAAGTAGAGCCTGGTTGGCTTCAAATAGATTAACTGGAGTGACATCAAGGTCAGATGCAAGTGTAAAAGCCATATAGGCTTCCAAGATTTCAGACACTAAGTTGATAACGAAACCTAGATTGGCTATGAAGCTCATGCAAAGTGAAGAAATAAGGCTATACAAAGGGAAGACTTGAGGCAGTGAAAAAAAAGAAATTTAGGGAGAATATCACTAAATGATGAAAATTGATATCAAATTAAAAGTTCTATACCTTGTGAGGCCATGGGGCCACAAAAATTTAATGAGGCAGTTGAAGGAGAATTTTGTTTGTTCCATTGGGTGACATGAAACCTGCTGATTAAAGTAAGGCTGGGCTCTCAGCCTAAGTGTGTAACAGCCCAGTGGAAAGTCCAGAATGCCAGTGGCATAGAAGTTATGATTACTTGTAGGAGGGATGCCCTATAATTTTTGTGAGAAAAATAGAGATTAGAAATATACCAAAGGCCTTATGGCAAACCAAATGGCTGCAATAGGGTCAACCATGGGTCATGTAGGGGAACTCCAAAGGCTGGAAGAGGAAAGGAAGATGACCAATCCTCCTGGGTTGGCGGTTGATAGCCTTTGGGATCAGTTCCCAAATTTTCTGGTTCAGTTTTATCATAAGAAAAATCCCGAAAATTATTAAAATTTTAGATGTGATAAAATACTGATTAGGTTCACAAATTAAACCAAATCGATTTGATTCAAATGTAGGGTGTTTTTAGGCTTTACCTCACACCTGTTGAGGTGTTTCACGATGGGTCAAGGGGTTGGATGCATCATATTGGCGGCGGGTCAATTTTATAAATTGATTTGGTCCAGATTAGCCATGGCAGGATGGCCCTGATAATCTGGCACCTGGTTTCAGCCTTGAAGTTGCTAGGATGACTGATCCTCAGCCCCAGATGGAGAATCAAGGTTAGTGGATGAGAAGGCCATATTTCGCCCAGATTCCACTAAATTTCTGGTAGATCAGTGGGGCAAATTAGTCCAAAATCTCCGATTACCTTGAGCAAAGGGTGGCAGACCTGTAGATTGTCCGCTGTGCATCAAAGGAGAACAGTTCATTATTGTAATTTTGGTGGATCTTAAGGCTCCTTGAGAGCAGCAGGTTGGCATAGCGCACCCATTGCATATCCTTTGATCATTGCAATCACCATTTGGTGTACCACTGGATCAAAGGATTGGAGGGCTCACTCAATGACCATCAGACCTAAAGAGCAAAATGCAGTATATTTGGTTAGGGGTTGATGAAAAAACTTGGAAACAAGGAAGATTCTGAAAATAGATTTTCATGGAAAATGATAAGCTTTATTAAACTCAAAGGAGAAAATGAACCAACAACTGCCCCTTACAGAGACAGTTGTGTTAAATGGTATAGTAGGGAAAGAGGTTCACAGGTTATCCTAGGCAGGAGTGGCTGACATACTTGCGGGTAAACAGCATGGACTTGGTAAATTGCCAGCTAGCTTACGTACTAGGTCCTAAAAGCTCTGGTATTGTAATTCTGTGATCTGTGATAAAGGGGCCCCACTGATCCAAACTTGAGCGTATTTTCTTGGATTGAAGGGGCGGCAAATTGGATTCCATTTAAGTTATTTTTAACTAAATTTAAAAAAAATTTTAACCTTTTTTTGAGAACAAATTCACCACTCATATTGGCATTCCAGAACCCAGAATTTTTGTTTTGTGTTTTGGGCCAGTTTCCCTGACTCAAGAACCATTTCCTAAGTTTTGAGCTCAATTTCCTTCATTTCCAAGGAAGTGAGGGATGATGGGGTGGAGGCCAGGGGAGGGTGGAGGTTCTGTTGGTGGACTCTGGCCTAAATTACCTCCCTACAAACCCCCTTTATCTTGTCAACAAGGGAAGAAGAAGCCCTGGGGGATGCTGTGGAGGGATCCTTTGGGGCAAATTGTAAGTCTGGAGGGAGCATCCCCTTTGCTTAGACCAGATGGTGTTTCCAATCCCCAAAAAGAGGGTCCAAAGAGGGCGGCTGTCCCTCTCTTCACACAGGGTGATCTCGCCCATTTGGTAGACAAGCGCTGGGTAAAACCTCTCCCTCTGAAGATTTCTCTCCCTGTCCCCACATTTTCCTCTGCTGAATTAGTATGGAAAATTGAGGTAATTTTCACCGAAATAATTGGAAACTGCCATCCCCACAGGGTAAAAAGTCCTTATGAAGTTGATGGCCCCAAAGCCTCGAAATCAAGGTCCAAAAGCTGTAAACCCTTAGTAACAAAGACCAATGGTCTTGCACATTCAGGAAATGTGGAATCAAGTATTGAAACCTTGGCAAAACTCACCAATGGCATCAGCCATTGGGGAATATCATCAGTTTAAAACCTGCTTCAAAACCTTTGGGGACAAAGCTTAATGGGCATGCTCCTCTTAATTGGACTGTGTCTAGTGAAAAATACTTGGTCAAAGTTGCCAATGGCATCAGGCCATTGGGAACTGATTTTGCAATATAGATCTCCCCTCAAAAACATTGGAAACAAGGCCTGACATGACTGTACTTTCATCATCAGATGTTGCCAATAGCTCAAAATTATACCCTCAAAAATTAGAATTGTCATTTGATGCATCTTACTTGATCGAACAGATGCCAAAGTGACTGGGCATGGGTGGGTTGGATATCCTAAACCCATTTCTGACCATTTGGGAACGCCCCTATGTGGGGTGGCCTTGGGGGATTCCTTTTTCATGTTGGGTGAGACACCATCACACTGTCAAAAATGCAGTGAAACTGCAAGTTGGGCATCCAAGGTCAAACTGACAGCAACTCAGCCCACCGCAATTTCCTTTAAAGTCAGTTCAGATTGAATTATTTCCCACCCTCTAAAGTTTGCTGGGTTAAGTTCATTCTTTTATTTAACTGAGGTAAGCTGACCAGGGGATGGACATTACCAAATATATGTAAAAATAAGAAAACAACTAAGAAATATAAAAATTGGGCACCTCAGGGTACTCAAGTTACCCCTGTTGCCAGCGGGACTGCCAAGTATGGGGGGTTGGTGCGCTATTCTGCGGGGGTTTCCCCTGCTATGGAGCAGGTGTGAAGGAAAGGGTCTGTGTGGAGGAACCAGAGTGGGAACCATGATTCTATGAGCGCTTTTTGTCTTGGTCTCATATATCCATAGAGCCAGGCTTGGAAGTGCTCCAGTAAGTGGACATGGAATTTGTTAATAACCCCATGAATGGTTGGGACCGTGCCCTTGAACGCATCTAATGCAATTGTGTGGATTATCCACATTGCAATGGGTATTATTAGGGAGCGGAGGGTAGATGGGATTGGTGACTCAATCTGGAGCGCAAAGATGCTCTTTGATATTGAGAATTCCTGTTCGCTTTGGATCTAAGCAGGCGTGCGACTTCCTGTCATATAGCTTTGGTTGGGGGGCATGTTTCTAGGCGGTGATGTAGGGATCCCTCTCCTCCACATACTGCAAATGTTTTGTGAAGGGAGTTGGAATGGTCCGCCGTCCTATAGGTCCTTCTCAGACAGCGCCAGGAGTTTGCTCTTATCCTTGGCTGTAGGAGTGGGTGGTGAGTTATTCTCCACACTGTCTTCTGTGTGGTTAAGTCGTAGGGGATGTCCAACGCATCTAGGTATTTGATTCTAGCTATGCTTGGGGTTGTTGCGAGCATATCCCTCTGGGGGTGGTTTTCTGGGTTTCTTAATTTGAATTGGGGGCTGGGTCGTCCCCTTCCCTGTATAGTACCCGTGTTCTCTATGGTCCATCCCATACAGCGGATAGTTTGAAGGATATGTTTGAAATGAGGGGAGGTTCCATGCGGACCCGTTGCAGTAGGGTGTTTGGCAAGGTATGAAAGTAGTCTGGGTGGGCTATGTGGGTTGGTTAATTTGAGCGCCTGTGCAAAGTTAGTCCTTGCTGCTCTGGACCAATGTTGTTGCGGGAGGTCTGGAGCAAGGACTTCCTTTATCCAGGTACCTAGGATGTGATTGGCTTGGCTCTCAAAATCTATTAGTCCCATGCCTCCGCTTGAGCATGGGCCAAATAGTGTTTCAATCCATATAGGAGGGTGAGAGCCAGGCCACAGCCAGCCCTGGATAAGCGCGCGTATTGAAGTTATAAAGGTAGGTGAGAAGGCGATTATGTGGGCCAAATACCATAGTATTGGGGTGATGAGCGAGTTAGAAACTGTAACTCGTCCTGTTAGTCCTGGGGTTCTTCCCTTGAGGGAGGCGACGCGTTTGGATACCCGTTGTAACAGGTTACTTTCCATTGTCTCATTAGCATATCCCCCTGATTCTAGCCAGATTCCAAGGTGTCAGACAGGAGTGGTGGTGGGAGGTGTTGCAAAGGGTAATATAATTGGGTTTTTTCTTCGAGTGTTGGTGTGAGGTTCTGATGTTGTGGCCCAATTGTTTGTGTATTTGCCTAAGAGGATGATTTCTGTCTTCTTTTTGTTGAGCGATGCATTGCTCACCTTGGAGTATTCCTCTAGAGTGCATTCCAGCTGTCGGGAATCTTCATTGTTTGCTATACCTGCTATGCAGTCATCCGCAAAGGCCAGTATCTTGACTGTTGGTTGTCCTTGTGCGGTTATCCCCATGAGACGTGAGTCAGTTACTCAGAGGAGTGGGTCAAAGCTGACATTGTATAGCAGTGGGCTGAGGGGATCCCCTTGTTTGAGCCCTCTGTGTGGTTTAATCTTGTTTGTTAGTAATCCAGGGCCGCATACAGCCATGGTTGCAGATTCTGTTAGGGGAATCGCCCATTTTACGAATCTTGGTGGGAGTTTGAAGGCATTTAGACATTCTTTTAGGTATGGCCAGCTAACCCGGTCATACGCCTTTTCCTGATCCAAGAAGACCAGGGCACCAGTTGCTTTGGATTGAAAAATGTTTGCAACAGGGTGAATGTTGTTCCAGATTTAAACGCCCTGGTACAAACCCAAACTGGTTGGGTGATAGGACGTCAGATGCAATTGCGCCTAATCTAGCTGCTAAAATTTTTGTTAGAATTTTTGTGTCAGTGTTGGAGAGTGCAATTGGGCGCCAGTTGTCCAGGTCCAACTTGTCACCCTTTTTATACAAGGTTATAACGTAGGATTCATGGCCTCCTGGTAGTAGGCGTGTTTCCAGCAAGCACTGGTTCATAGACGCTATTAGGAGGGGGGCGATTTATTAAAAATATTTTTTGTAAAATTTGTAGGGTCGCCCATCAGGCCCTGGGCATTTCCTACGTGGTGCACCGCGAATTGTCTCCCAAAGCTCCTCCCATGTAATTAGGGATAGTATGTTGTAATTTGGTGGTGTACTTTGTATCTCAGTAGTTTGTATAAATTCTTTAATTTTTTGTGAATCTGTTGGTGTTTCAAAATATAATTTGGTGTAATAACGGTGTACTTCCACCTTGACCTCCTCAGGGTCAGTTGCCATGGTGCCATTGGTCTTGCGGACCTGTGTGCACTTGGGCTGGTTTCTGCGGGAGTGGAATTGGTGGAAAAAGTATGTTGAACAGGTTTCGCCTTCCTTTATGAACTTACCTTTGTTCGATACTTTGATTCTGTGTTGATGTTTGAAGATGAGATTAATAAGTCAGGCAGATATTTCTGCCCATTTGCATCCCCAGTTGGGGCTATAGCCAGATCTCAGAGTATTTATCTCCAGGTGGTCTAGTTTGCCAAGGTACGCTTGATTGTGGCCGTGTCCGCGGTGTACTTATGTGATGCAATATGTCAGGTTTTGTTGATTAAATTTTTTTGAACTTTTTACATGTTCCAATGGGATCCAAAGTAAATGGGGCTTTGAATTCTGGGTTTGTAGCCTCGTTTTTGACCCAGTCAGATATCTTGGGCAATTTTATATTTTCTGGGTGAAGCTTTCTCCAAGGCGACACCTGTGTGTGGGATTGGGTTGGCACTAAATGCACTGTAACCAATCGGTGGTCAGAAAAATTGATCTTTTTTGTTGTAAATTTGGAGATTCTTGAGCGGTGGGATTGTGGGACAAGGATGTGGTCAATGCGACTCATCAATATGAGCACTCCCTCACGTACGTCGGGCCACGTCATGTGGGGAAGGAGTGGTGAACTGGGGGGGAGAGCATCCTGTAGGCCAAGAGATGCCTTCATTGTGCAGAATTCAATGTGTCCAGGTGGGTATCCCATGGGATTAGGCCATCAATCCGTATTGGGGTTATCCCAGCAGTTGAAATCGCCTAACAAAATGGTATCTGGTGGGAGAGTGAGAGTAGAAATGTTTTCAAAAATTGTTTTCTCTCAGTTGCGGTGCACGGTGCATAGACACATGTTATCAAAATTATTTCCTCTTGGTATGTGATTGTTGCTACCAGGACTCAACCATGTAAGTGTGATGACAAATTTGTAATTTTAAATTTTTTGTTGTTTCAGACAATCACCCAACAGTGAGACGTCCATACTGATTGCGATAGTGCGACCCTGGTTGACCAGGATCCTTCTTCCCCTTGTAGACAGTGGGTTTCTTGGATGGCCAAGATGTCTACAAGAGGTTTTTGCAGGAATTCCAGCTTTTTGGCTTAGGATGTATGAGCCCTGGCTCCCGCAATGTTTAGCGTCCCTATTGACACTGAGGTGCCCGCGGTACCTCAGGAGCAGTTGGGAGGACCCTCTGGCCCTATCCCACCATGGCTCATTTTGGCCATGCACCGCATCTGTACTCCAACTCTTTCACTGCCATAGTTGATTCCCTTAATCTGACCCAATGATTCAAAAAATTGCGGTTTTTTGCATTTGTGTCAACCTTTCCTGCAAAGGTCTCATGTTGATTTGATGCAGATTATTGAGTAGATTCTGTATTTTTGAGGTTCAGCTTTGGTGAATTGTGCACCGCATTTTCGCCCAAATTGCGGTTGCTTTTCCTCAGTATATGCATAACTGATGTCACTTTGTGACTCGGTCAGGTTAATGTGAAAATTTTTGACCTGAGCATATGTTCTGATTGCTTGGCTCAGTGAACATCCAAAATATCCTCCCAAATTTGTCCAGGGTTAATGGCGGACTCACATGTACCGCTGCTTTGGCCGTTGCTTGCTTGCGGGCTTTTTGTGCCACTTTACATTCTTTGTGTGTAACTGGATCCACAATGGAGTATAGTCCAACTTCTCCCCAGCGGAATGGGTGGTAACTGTCAGTTATTTTGGTGAAGTTTTCATTATCTTTGTCCATTGCTTCCTCACAATAATTATTTTCCATTAAGCCCTCTTTCACAGGGCATGTATGTTCCTTGTGGCCCAGTGAGCCACAGTGGTTGCAAATGGGCGGTGCGCGTTCTAGTGTAACTCAGAATGAGGCTGACTGGCCCCCATCTGCAAAGTGAAATTCTGCTGTGCGGGGAATTCTGGATAAGTCCTCTTCCACTTCTGGGAAGGGGTTGATTACGGAAATAGCTTTGCCCGTGCACAAGTTGGGCATCAAGCAAAATCGCTGTAATTTGAGTTGCTGAATTTCTCCGTAGGCCATGAGACCTTTGCGGAGCTCCTCCTCAATTACCTTATGAGGAAGGTTGGTGGGGAGCGACTCAAAAGAAATGAACAAAGTTTTCACTTTGTTCCATCTGATGTGCACAGTGCGCACAATTTTTTTGCCCTCAGGGAGGGCAATTTCCACACAGACTTTTGCTGTGGCATTGGCTTCATTGGCTGTTTTGAAACCAATATCGATCCAGCTGCAGCCCATGTTGTTGGTGGCTCCATACACCGTGTGAGGGAAAAGTGAGGGCTGTGCCTCACATGTTTTCTCCCACAGGGTCAGTGACTCATCCCCAAGGAAGAGTCTGATCCCGTGCTCCACCTTTGACAAGGGTTGGCTGAACTGGATGTACATATATTGTGCGTGCTTTACAGTGAATACCATAAACCCAGATGGTGTCTGAGTTTGCAATTTCTTTGCGGGTTGGGTTCCTGGTCCCCCTCCAGGTGTTTCTTGCCCTTAGTTGCATCATTAAGTGCACTGCTCGCCACGACGCTTGCCCATGTTGTATTATTTTTATTGATAAAGTCGCCCATCTCTTGTGTGTGATTATCCAAATTTGCTGTTCAAATCGTATCATAGTAACTAAAGTGATTGTTATCAGAAAGAAAAAGGGGTTAGGTGCAATCTTAAGGGCCCTGATCCCATGCTTTTATAAGTTATTCTTCGAATTGACCACCTACCTAAACAGACATAAAACACTTAGGAAATTGATAGTCGATTTTCTTAAATTCACTTTTTATTAAAAATCTCCCTGAGTTCCCATTTTTTGCTTTTAGTTCAATTTTTTGCTGAGCTCCCTATGGCGCTAACCATGTGGCCTGATGGGCTCTACATTGGCTGATCAATACCAGTTATTATAGGAGCATAAGCTCCCTTCATATCCAATTGGGCTTATTGTGTAAGAAACTTCTAGAAATTTAACCCAATTGTTGAAGCCATCTGCCAACAAGATATTGGAATCCTGTGGGCTCATCTATCTCAACTCCATGCAAGGATTTGCCCCTTTCCTCTGTTATTGTGTTAAACCCTCCTATTGAGCATCCCAAAGCAGCTAGTCTAATTTGATTATTTCCCTGCAGCAAGGCTCACTGGGTCTGGAGTCGCTACAGCCTGGTTAATTGCAGGTTCCTTTTTATTCTTGCAACACACCGGCGCTCACTTGTTACACATCTTCTCACTCAATATAACATTGTTTGAGTGGCGATGCCTCTGGCATTCTGGCTTGCCTTTTGGGTGCTTTTATATCCTTATTGGCAGGACAGTCTAAACTTTATATGCCATCTCCATGACATAATTGACCATCCATTGTTTCCAGCTATTACCGCCCTCCTATTAGAGATGGGTGCCACAGTGGTTGCCCTTTTCCAAATGAACGTGAAGTCAGTAATTTGTCTCCTGCTGTTTGTTTGGTCAGTCACCAATTTTGTGAGCAGTGTTTAAAATGCTTTGGACGAATTTTTCTATGGTAACAGGGCCCCATTGGCCGCTACTATTCCCTCAGCTCATTCTCAAGTAGGGAATAAAGGTGTCCCTTCCTGAGATATTGCTAATCAGATCCTTGACGCCCTTGCTGAGGTGAAAATGCGATCTTCTGTTGCTCATAATAATGCTGCTTCATTGTCCAACGCCCAGCAAGGTGTTGCCCTTATGGATGCAGTTGAAGGTGAAGCCCATTGGTGGGTGCAAGGTCTTCTGAATTCCGCTATTTGCGCAGGTGATCTTATCTCACTTGTCACAGCTGTATCAGCAACTTTGAAACCCCTGTTCCACGTTCAGAATGACTATTTCAATTATTTTCTCTTATCGTTGATGCCTCTAGTATAGCCTCTTTAGTTGCAGCCTTCTGTGAGCAAGCCCCAGCGCTTGAGCTTTCTAGTGATATGCTCCAAGAAATTTTCAGATCTGCGTTGGACTCTGCCTACGCTCATTACAAAGTTTGGTCCACCACTATGGGGACAGTGAATCAAATGTGTAAGGCTGTAAATTCCATTAATGCCTCTCTTCGTCATATTCCCCATCATCAAGTTGGGAACTACATGATTGGGTTTCCCAACAGAGACTTAGAGTCTGTTCCCGTTGTTGGTCCAGTATCAGTACTGGTCCCAGAGTCAGACAATGCCCCTGCGCTTGAGTTGGATTATCCTGGTTCACCTGTCAATGAGTCACTAAAAACCCAGATCAAAGAAGCTGTTTTCTCTCTCTCTTTCTCCTCCCAACTTTACTTCCAAAAAGGAGCCCGATCTTCCCCCTGATTTGCTAGCTATCTCTTCAGTATCATCAGAAACAACCAAATCTGCTATTAAACAGAATTCCGCCTATTTTTTATTGCCAATGAAAATCATTATCAAAGCTCACCAGTGTCCTTCAAGGCCTTGGTGGACACTGAAGCAGTGGGTAATTTTATGAGCGTAGAGTTGGCCCACCAGTTGGAACTTGACCTGGACTTGGGTCCTAAGGTGATGGTCACTTCAACGGCCTCCCAGCCCTTGTACATAGTATGACGCCCATTAACTTTCTCAGTTCACCAGTTTAGCTTTTGCAACCAGTCCTCCACAATGCCAAACATGGTGTTTCCAGTAATTTTGGTGGTGGTTTGGTGGCGTCAGCATGTTAGAATTCACCTCAAGTCTAATATTTTGTCATTTGTTAATGGCCAGACAGAAGGAGAGTTTCCCTTACTGGATACACTTACAAAAACTAAGGGTCATAGTTTGTAACTTCCTTTTTCCTGCGGGCCTCCCATCAGATTTCCAAGTGGCATTGATGGGATATCAAAGTATTTTTGATTCCGAGAAGGTGGACTGCCTTCCCCCTAATACAAAATTTGAATTGGGTTTTAGGACAATGGTGAAGGTTGTGAATATTAACTGTCCTTTGTACCCACATACATTGGAGGAGGCTGCTCTCAATGCATGGTTGGATGAGATGCTTAAGAAAGAATGGTTGTTCAAATAGATATCCTCAGTTGCTTCTTCCATTGTTTTCGCCAAGAAGGCTAATGGTTCCCAATGTCCCTGCGTGGATTATAATCACCTAAATAAGATCACTTTCCATGACCCCTACCCTTTTCCGTTGGAGCAGACAATCGGCCAAGCAATTGACAAGTTGCGTGTGTTCTCTAAGCTCAATCTTGATAATGCCTCTAATCAGATTTTGGTGATGGAAGGTCAAGAATGTCTTACTGCTATCTGAACTAAGAGGAGTATCTTCCTATTTTGAGTAATGCCGTTCAGGTTAAACAATGCGCCATCCACAATCCAAAGAATGATTGATAATGTTCTGGGCGACCTCCAATTCACCTGCGCGGTTGCATAAATTGATGTTACTTGGTTCACTCCCCAACTCCCAAACAATGCGCAAAGGGCTTGGAAGTGATAGTGCTGCCTTGCACAAAGTGGTCCTGTTTGTCAAGCCTTCAAAGTGTGTTTAATGAGAGGAGGTTACTTCCTTGGGCAATCTCATCTTAAAAGAAGGGTACGCCATCCCCCCCAACAAGTTGGATGCCATCCGCAAATGGCCAACTCCAACAACCCAAAAGTAATTGAGAATCTTTTTGGGCACCATCATTTTCTTGAAGAAATTCTCCCAGCCCTATCCTAGCTATCCACCCCTCTTCATCCGCTCACAGGTAAGATTGTTATCTTTTGTTGGACGCCTGAGTGCCAGCAGGCATTTGAGTCAATAAAAAAATTTGTTCTTATCACCCCATTTTAAACACGTGGACCCCTCCAAACCCTATGTCATAGCTTGTAATGCCTCATCTGTTATGGTTGAGGCTGTATTGCTTCAGGAGCTTGATGGGTTGGAACATCCAGTCGCCTATTTTTCCCACAAGTTCTCTCTTACTGAACAGTATTGGGCTATATATGATAAGTAGTTGGCAGTGTTGCATGGGCCTTGACCCATTGGCGGTATCTCTTACAAGGCGCTCAGCATGAGTTAACAGTGAGCATGGATCACCAAATCCTCCTTTATTTGTGAAAGCCACAGAAGTTGGCACATCAGCAGTCTCAAACTACCAGGACTTATGTAATTTTAACTTCAAATATGAGTTTGTAAAAGGAGCGTTAAATGTACTTCCCAATTTCCTAAGTTGTAACCCTGCTCATTGCCCCACTGACTCTGATGAAGTGAATATGGTCACATTAATTCCCCCTAATCAACTTTTATCCATCATGCCTCCCATGGTCTCAACATTGTACTTAGCTCTGACGCGCCTCTTATTTCACGGAACTTAGAAGCCCAAATGGCCTGTGCAGAAGGTGTAGACCTTATAGAGTGGTTGTCCCTCCCAGCTTCAAACATTCCCTATATTCCTTGGCTGAGGGCCTCATTTATTTTAGTCATAAGTGTGGGTCCCCCTCTTCTTCAAGCCAAAGTGATTCAGGCTCATCATGACCATAGACAGTCATCCATCCCAGAATAAATAAATGTATTGACTTGTTCAAGCGTACCTATAACTGGGCGGGCTTGTCAAAAGAAGTGCCAGCCTGGATCGCCAACTGTGTAACTTGCACGTGTGATGTCAGATTGGTCAGGAAGAAATGGACTTCTACACCCTTTGCAGCAGGCTGAGGGTTCATGGACATTGATGTCCATGGATTTTATTGTTGAACTTCCCTATTCTAAGGGGTTTACTGTGGTAATGGTGGTGGTCAATAATTTTACAAATTTTCCATATTTATCCCATGCTTTTCCACTATCACTTCTAAGAAACTGCCCGTCTCTTTGTGCGCTATATGTTCTCTATGTTAGGTCTCCCGCAGGAGATTGTCAGCAAACGTGGGCTCCAGTTTACGGTGTGGTTTTGGAATGAGCTTCTGTTGATCTTGAAATTATGCCATGTCAATCCATGGCATATCATCCCCAGTCCATTGGACAAACTGAGTGGGTTCATCAGATCTTGGAACAATACTTGCGTTGATATGCTATGGCCATGCAGGATACATGGGCTGATGACATTCCCCTCACTTAGTTTTCCTATAATAATGGAATGCATGCCTCCACAGAGTTTTTTGTAATGAGCAACTTTGGGGTACAACCCCTCATTTTCAGTCAGTCTGTGCTGCGCCCAGAGGTCCCAGCTGCCATGGATTATGCATAGCACATTCAGTCCACCCAGTTTTTGGTTTGGGAGGATAATACCAAGGCTGTAAGTGATTACAAGAAGTTTGCGGATTGGAAGAAGCTCCCAGAACATGATATTGTGGTGAGTTCATATGTCATGCTTGACATGCATCATTTGTGGATGCAGGTGCCTTCTTGGAAGTTTGCAAGTAAGCGTTCAGGTCCCCACGCGGTGGAAGAAGATTTGGGTAATGGTGCTTACCAGTTGAAATTTCCACCTCACTGGAAGCAACATCCAGTCTTCCACATATCTCAGCTGTCCCTGTTCAAGGGGGCAATCTCCTCAGATCTTAAGCCAATTGTGATCGAGGGTGCAGAGGAGGCTGAAGTGGAAAGCATTTTAGCATCCTGCAGATCTCAAATGTTAGTTTAATATCTTGTCACTTGGAAGGGCTATCCAGCCTACAAGAACAGTTGGGTCAGGGCCCAAGTTTGCGCAAACTGCTTGGAGCTGTTTGAGGCTTTCCCCATTTCTCACCTCAAAGCTCCCCATCCTCCCTTACAAATTTCTACTTTAATGTTGATAAAATTTCCATTTCTCACAAAAATGTGGCTCTTATGCAGTTCCCCGGTGGTGGCGCCCTTCCTTTGGCAAAAGAGAAGAATAATGTAAGTCTGGGGAAAGAATCCCCTTTGCTTAGACCAGGCGGTAGTTTCCATTCCCCAATAAAAAGGCTCCAAAGAGGGTGGCTGTCCCTCTCATCACACAGAGTGATCTCGCTCATGTGGTAGATGAATGCTGTGTCACAGCTCTCCCTCTGAAAGATCCTCCCATGTCTCTTCATTTCCCTCTGCTGAATTAGTATGGCAAATTGAGGGAAATTTGCGCTAAAATAATCATAAGCCGCCACCCCCACAAGCTAAAAAGTTCTTATGAAGTTGATGGCCCCAAGGCCTCAAATCAAGGTCCAAAATCTGTAAACCCTCATAAATAAAGCCCAATGGGCTTGCACATTCAGGAAATGTAGAATCAAGTATCAAAATCTCAGCAAAACTCACTAATGACATCAGGCCATTAGGGAATGTTGTTGGTTTAAAACATGCTTCAAAACCTTTGGGGTAAAGGCTGAGGGTGTTTACCTCTTAATCGGAATGTTTTCTAGTGACAAATTATCAGTCAAAATTGCTAATGGCATCAGTCCATTGGGGTATTGATGTGGCAATTTGGAAATCCTCTCAAAAACATTAGGGATTTCAGACAAGATAAAATTCCAATCATCTAATAAGAGTGTATTGGTTTTAAATAAGGATGAGAATTTGGATGAAATCGGCCAAAAGACCCTGTCCAATTTTCAGTGGAATCCCTCAAATCAGGGTAACAATTCTAACAATAATTGGCCAAACAAATTGAGTTTGGGCGGTCAGATTGCACCAAATTGTCTACCAAATTCAGGGAGTTCATTGGAGACTCCTCCCCCAGCTTCTTCTATTTTAGTACAGGTTACTCCATGGAAACTGGCCCTTTTATAGGGTCAGAGGGGTCCAACCAAGTGAAAAAAATTTCCAGCCCATTGAATGGTTCAACTATATAAAACATTACCTTATAGACTAGTCCTTCCTGCTCCTGACCCTCAATTGGCTATTCCACTCAACAGAGGAAAGTTCAAAAGATCCAATAGGGTGACAGCTCATATTTTCTAATTTGGAAATTACTAAGCAATCCAAATTTTGAGCCTTAATGCTTTAAATTTTATTTATCAACTTATTAAGGAGGTTCTCTTTTTACCCCTCGTGGCAACTAATAAATATATAAAAAACTAACCTTTTGGTATTAATAAGAGTTTGTTGTGTTTAATATCTGTGGTAAAAAATCCCTGGATTATATCGTTGAAATTTAGGTAAGAAAGGCATCAGCGAGCATCTCCAACGCCTAAAATCCAACAAATGGTGCTCACTACAGGGACATTTGTACACCACAAAACGTTTAAAAAATGGAGGTTAGGAGGTCATCTAACCCTCACAACTTTTCTGCGGAAAGTATCCCTAGACTAGCCATTTTGGAAAACCAGCTAGCAAATGCTTTGTCTAGCCTCAAAAGGCTTGGAGCAGAACTCTATTAGAAAACCCCCTTTCAGAGAGAAAATTCACCCCATGTGAGGGTAGTATTGTTTCCTTCCTTTTCTTTTATAAATCTGCTATGGAAGGAGCAACTGGACAACAAAAAAAACCCAGTACATCCTCCCTTGCTTAATTCGTTTAAACTCAAGAAATTATGGTTCCCACCATGATCAACCTAGCACTTGGTTGGAGGTTAAACAAGCTCTTATTGACGAATTTGGCTCCCAGCAGAGTTTACAATGACAAAAACAGGCCTTTATGTGCCTTAAGCTGAAAGAGGGCGAATTTATCACCTCTTTTGTAATGCGGTTCTATAGAGACACTCAACCCCTGCTGCTTGCCAAAATGCTACTTTTTGACGACGCCATTTCTGACATTCTGATTAGGTTGATGTCTCACCCTTCTATAGCTCAGCATTTTATCTGTAAAGCACCACCTCCGGACTGTCATGGATTCAGCTTTTAATAATTAGACTGGGCTCCCAGTCAGGGTGCGTGAGCACCCAGTGGAGAGCCCAGAATGCCATAGGCATAGCAGTCTGAGAGACTAATAAGAGTGGAGTTCTATTAAGGATATGAGAAGAAGTAAAAGTTTGTTAATGTAACAAAGGCCCCCAAGGCAAACCAGATGGTTGCATTGGGGCAACCCCCGAGGGAAGGAGAGGCAGGGAGGATGACAACTCCTCCAGGGTTCGCAGTTGCTAGCCTTCAGATTTTAACAGGAGAGCTTGCGCACCAGCGAGGGATAGCACAGGGGCCACCACATGATTGGAAGTGAGAACGGTGATGGAATATGACCCATGAAGGTGGTTGGGGCTGAGCTTCCTCTGGATGGGACGCTCCATGTCCCACAAGTGGGCTGAGCCATTGGCAACTGAGCCAGTTGTGGACCCTGAGTCCGCAAGTGGCGGGGCAGGGCTGCTCTGGTGATGCTCCAACCGGGGAGCAGTTTTTGGAAAACTTGGCAGTAGAAAAGATGGGATGGCTCTCATTAAAAGGACGCACGGTAATGAATGAAACAGTGGGTTCATTGTTGGGGGCAAGGCAGGTTATCACATCTACAATCCACCGCCACGTGAAGGGGTTAGGCGACCAGATGATCCAGTTGGCGAACATCGGTATAAGAACTTGGGTGACGGCGTGCTTTGCCAGATCAATTGGCAGAATTTTAGTAAAAAAGTAAGGCGGACGGAGGCCACAGCAAGATGTACATGGAATTCAAATTTTATTATGTAAGGTGCAGAAGATAAAGAGAATGAACTGACAACTGCACCTGGGCAGGGCAGTTGCCTTAAGTACCAGATAAATTGCATAGGGAAGGTACCATGGGATTGGGTGTTTGGGGTTTGATGATGGGATTTGATTGGCTGACACGAAGGGGGTAGGGTGATGCTTGAGATTTTGGCAAAAGACAAAAAAACTTTTGCAAATTTTCCCACATTCTTGGGGCCAAACCAAGTTGATGCTACTGATCCAGGTCCTGATCATCTGAGTCAACCTGTTCGCATGATTCAGATGTCCTGGATTTATCCCAGAAGGCAGGGTCCATTGAGTTGAGTTGTTCGTGACTCAGACCAAACTCTCAATTGGACTATTTGCACAATATGAGCTTCCTGAATCTGTTCCATAGCATTGGGGCAACTTGTCCAAGTCATTTGGTACCTGGTTCAAGCTCTGAGTCATGCCTTAATCTGATTTCTGGTGCTGGCCAGTCCATACCAGCTCCCCCAGACCAGAATTTACAGGCCAGGCTCTGATGTTGGTAAATGCAGTTTCCCCAAAATTTCGACATAGTTTGCCTGGGGAGTGGGGGTCCAGGGGCCTGTCCATGGACTCTTGTGTGCGAATCTCTGCAGACTCCCTCTAACAAACTTACTAGGGTTGAGGAGGGGAGAAGAGGTGGGAATGGGGTATCCTTGGGGGAGGGCAGTCACCCAGTGCTCATATATCAAAGGGCTAAGTCACTCAGCTGTGACAGAGTGTCCACTTGGCCTTGTGACATCTTTTTGTCTGGAAGGGGTGTTGCTTCCTATCCAGTTGCAGGGGCTGGTCTCCAGGACTTACACTACATTTTCCTTTTTTGACAGGGAGGATTACACTACTGGGGGCATGGACTAAGGCATACTTTTTGTGCCACTCTGGTAGCTTTATGGTCAGGATGGCGCAATCTTCTGAGGAGGACGGGAGGCTTCCAGGTGAGAAGTGTGGAATTCCTCTATCAGGTCCTTGCAGTTTGCACAGTTGAGCATGCTCACCCAGATGTTCTCATATGAGGGGTAGCCTTTCCAAGAGACCAAGTATTGAACGGATTGGTGGGACCTCCGGGAAGCCAGAATGGCCTCCACCTCCACTTACTAAGATTCCCCAATGACAATTGGCTCTGGGATGTTGGACTTTTCCCTTTGAAGGGGGTTAGGAGGGAGGTATAGAAGACGTTGTTCTGCTTCCAGTGCTTAGGCAGTCTCAAGTGGTAGGTTCCTTTGCCTAAATCCTTCTCAACCTCAAAGGGTCCTGAGCATTTGGCTGCTAGCTTATGGGTGGGGGCCTTCAGGGGAAGGTTGCGGGTATCTAACATGAAGAGGGAACCAACTTCAATCTCATGTCCTGGGAGACGCTTCAGATCAGCAAACTTCTTGCAGTCCTCAATAGACTTTGTCAAGTGTTTGTGGACCAGGTTGTGCATCTCGCAGAGTGAGCTTATGCGGTCCATAGAAGAGGGAACTGCTGAGGAGAGTTGGGGGCCAATTTGGAAAGAGGGGTTATACCACAGAGTAGCCTCAAAGGTGGAGAAGTTGGCCAAGGAATGGAGGGAATTATTGTATGCAAACTGTGCTAGAGGCAGGTCCTTGGTCCAGGTGTCATGCGAGGCTGTTGCATAACAGTGAGGTACTGCTCTGGTACCTGGTTCACCCGCTCAGTCTGTCCATCGGACTGGGGGTGGTAGGCAATGGATCTGCAGGGATTGATGCTGAGGATGGTTAAAAACTCTTCCTAGAACCAGGCAGTGAACTGGGGTCCCCTGTCACTCAATATCTTCTTGGGGAGACCAAACATGGCAAAGACATTGTTGACAAATAGATTTGCAGTCTCCACCGCAGTAATAGAAGAGAGGCAGGGGATGAAGAGTGCAAACTTGGTAAATTGGTCTACAACAACCATGATCGCATCTGAGCCACAGGAAGGTGGGAGCTCCACAATGAAGTCCACTGAGACTGAGGTCCATGGGCCCTCAGCCTGCTGCAAAGGGTGTAGCAGTCTTTTCTTCCTGGAATGATATGATTACATCCAGGTGCAGGTGACACAATGAGAGATCAAGGCGGGAATGTCCTTTGAGGACCCAGGCCAGTTGTAAGTTCTCTTTATGAGATCCATAAACTTTTTGATGCCGGGGTGCCAACTGTTTGGGGGACATGATGTTCCTCAATAACATGGCTACATAGGGAGGGGGCCCAAACCCGATCGTGGAACCAGATTGTTCCATCCTGAAAAGTATATGGAGCTTTCTTGCGACTCATGGACTCTAAATTGGCAAAAATCTCTATTCCTTCAGGGCAACAGGTTTGGGAGGTGAGGACACGGAGGAGGAGTGGGACATCTGGGTCCAGGTCATCAAAGGCTACTGTAGGGGGTCCAATGAGAGGATTTGGGAGGGGGGCACTACAGTCATAAGGTCTAGTGGGTCTTCCCCCATTAGGAGACAGGGAGGGGTTTTGGCTGAGCATGTCTGGCAAAATGTTCAGGGGGCCTTTTATGAATTCATACTTGAAATGGAACCCACATAGATCCTGGTATGTGTAAGTTTGCCGGTGCCCTAGCTTCTGGGGTTTGCAGTAGTATAGTAACGCCTTTTTATTTAATCAAGGTAAGACAACCAGGGGACGGACATTACCAAACTAAAACTAAAATCATAATAAAAAAATTAATGATTCAAACAAAACGCCCAAAATGGATGGATCAATTGAATCATACCTAACAAATATCCAACCAGGTGGGTAGCGAATACTGTTATCCCTCCATGGTGGATGGGGAGGGGGGATTGGGGGGCTTGTCTTCATCTGCATCCATATCATCCCAGAGTAGGGTGCGTGTTAAGGCTGATAGTAAGGGTGTGGGGGCATTGGCGGTATGTGGTTTGATATCCTTAATGACTGGAACTTCCGAATAGTTATCAGCCATCATAATGCCAATGATGTATTTGGCCAAAGCGTCTCCAGCTTTGAGGTGGGCGTCTGGGAGTTTAACAAATGTGGCAATGTTGGTTCAGGTTATTTTTGCTTTCGGATTCCGTGCTACTGTTACCACGTTCTGGATGGCTTCAATGACGTTTTTGTGTAAAGTTTTCATATTGATCTTACTTTTTGTAGTAAGATCTTTGGGAATAATGGGAGGTAGAATTCCTCCTGCAAGCGCAGCCACAGATTTGGTGGTAGCTTTGTGGAGCGGACGGCAATCTGGTGTGGCGGCTGCTTCTACTGCAAGCTGGTGGTCGTTGTAGAATGGTTTGTCATTAGGTTGTGGAACATATTTCTATGGCGGGAATTTTGCATCCCATTCTGCGTTACAGAGCTTCTTGACTTGCAGCGACGGTTATTCAATGATGTTACCTGACTCGTCAATTTCATCTAATAATTCCCATAGTTTTTGGTTGAATTGGATTGGGGAATCAGCATATGGTTGAGGTTTTTTTGATTCATTTATGGATTCAATGGGATCGAACTGGGATCCAATCTGATGTTTGATTGGATGAATTATTTATGGTATTGGGGTGGGGAGGAGGCTGATTGATGGCTGCAGGTGCAGCTTCTGCATCAGGCTTTGGGGGTGGAGGAGGTAGGATTGTTTCCCATACCTGAAATTGTACAGGGTGGGCATTGGATTGGAGGTCAGTGGATGAGTCATCTGATCCATCTGATGTGGTTGAGTAGGGGCATTTGCATTTCGAGTGGTCTAACTCAAAACATGATGGACAGATTGTCCGCCCACCCTCGACGCAGGCCCAAAACGGATGGTCAGGCGCTGAGGGAATAATGGTGCACAGCAGAATTGCTGCCACAAAATTTACTAAATTCAGGGCTTGTCATGGCATATGCCCGAGGCCCAGCAAGTCGTGTGGCCCCATTTGGGACCACAAATTGTAGGACGGGGTTGGAGCCATAGGCTGCCAAACCAGCCATCAGATCCTGGTGGAGCACTTCAGGGGGGAGGTTGGTGGGCAGGCCAGCAAACTGGACCACCAAAGTGGTGTCCGCTGGGAGCTGAGTCTGAGTTGTGGGGAGAGGGGTTCCCTGGAATACCAGGGGCACAGTTGCTGCAGTGGCAGCGTTGGCTTTGCAGGTGAAGCTAAGGTCGAAATACCCCTTGTAGGGGTGGAAATTGATAAATCTGCCAGGTATCATCACCGCCTGTGCCATTTTGATATTGTCTTGGTCATGGTATGGGAATAGTTTCCCATATTTAACCCTTAGGCTGTAGTGCATGTTGCTCCGGGGGAGCACTAGGGTGCAGCGAGGTACCACTTGGGTATGAGCAAGGTGGGCGTCCAGGTCCTTGGGCGGAAAAAATCAGCCCATGGGTTTGGAATGACTGGGCGAACCAGTCCTAGCGCGTTTTCCTGCTGGACGGAAAATGGTGGGGGGAGTTTTGCCGCTGCCCCACGCTGGAGCAGCTGGCGGAGAATCTGAGGACATTGGAGCAAAACTACTATGGGCAAATATGATTCGCTTTTTTAGATTCATGTAATTTGGCTCAGAAAGTTATGCTGAGAGGAAAGAAAGTCTAGAGTAACGCCTTATGGTCTGTCCAAATGGTGATTTCATGTTTAGCGCCCTGCAGGAGATATCGCCAGTGGGTGAGTGACCACGCCACTGCCACTAGCTCCTTATCATATATTGTCCACACTTGTTCTGTTGAGGTGAACTTATGGGAGTAATAGGCCACCAGGTGCTCAGCTCCCTCATGCTCCTGTAGCAGCACGGCACCACCGCCACTGATGAGGCATCGCAGGCTACTATAAAGGGGCGGGAGGTATCAGCATGCCGCAGAACTTGGCTGTGAGAAAGACCTCCTTGATAGACTCGAAGGCCTGCTGGCATTTGGGGGACCACTTGAAAGGGGCATTTTTCCCAGTGAGGGGGTGCAGGGGTGCCACCAGTTGGGCGAGAGCTGGGGAAATTTTTTTCAAGAAAGTGACAGTTCCAAGAAAGCTGCGAAGTTGATTTAATGTAGTTGGGGTGGGCCAAGACTGGATAGCCTTGAGCTTACAGGGGGGATGACATATCCATCCTTCAGGACAAAAATACCTAAAAAGGTAGCCTCATCCCTGAAGAACTTACGCTTGAAGGGTTTCACTAAGAGCCCTGCCTTCTGGAGGGCTGCCACCACCGCTTCTAGATTCTTGGCGTGTTGCTCTGGGGTGGGGGAATGGACCAAAATGTCATCAATGTAAGACACAATGCATGAGAAGTGCAAGTCCCCCAGAACGTCATCAAAGAGGCGCAGGAAGGTGGCTGGGGAATTCTTCAGTCCAAAAGGTATCACCCTGAACTGGAAAAGACCTTGGAGAGTGTGGATAACTGTGAGCCACTCCTATCCCCTCGCCACTCTCACCTAATCAAAGGCGTTCACAGAGTCCAACTTTGAGAAGAAATGAGACTTGGCAATGGCTTGGGCGATGGTTTGCTCTAAGGGTAAGGGTATGGGTCGGGGACGGGAATAGGTAATTTTGTTGAAGTGGTCATAGTCGACACAAGGGCGCAGGGAGCCATTTACTTCCTAGCAAAAACTATGGGGGAGGCGACAGGGGAAGACTTCTTAGTGAGCCACCCCTTCTCTAACATCTCATCCAGCCAAATACCCAAAGCCCTATCCTCTTCTTCTGTATAGGGGTAGAGGGGGAAGTTGATTTTAACTATCAACCATCAGCTGGAATGACAAATCATATTCGAAGTGTGAAATGAGCTTGGATGCTAGTGACATGTCAAAGATGGCTTTATAAGGAGCTAGGAAAGAGGGGTAGTCTGAAGGGAGGTCGACTAGGGTGTGGTCAGGCGGGGAGATGGAGCTGAGAGATGTGCCCAAAGAAAGGGTTTTTACCAAAAGAAACTCTCCAATTAACTTGAGGTTTGTGAAAAACAAAGAGTTGTTTGCAAGATTAATGCGAACTTGCTGGTGGCGCCACCAGCTCACCCCCAAAATTACAGGGTAGAGCGAATCTTGTATGGCTGAGAATTGGTCACTAAACCCAAAGTCATAAATAAAGAAGTATGATGGGCGTTGGATGTGGTAGGACTTCATGGACTCTGATGAGGCGCCCAGGATGTACGAAGCTTCCTCCATCACCAGCTCCAAGGACTGTGCCACACTGAGGTTGATAAAATTGCCCATAGCTCCAGTGTCGAGGAGATCTTGCACCATGATTTCTCCCACTCTGAGGGAAAGGAAATGGAAAACAGGAAGTAATCTTGATCCTCTTTATTGGGATGAGCAAGAGAGAGGGCAGCTGAGGAGGGGGCGTGACCCATCATCAAGAGAGATTGGCCAAGAGGCGCAGGGGCGGAGTGTAACTGGGGAAGTGTTTTCGCTTCCTCGTTGTCCCAAATGGATAGGTGAGGTTTGATCCATACACCCTGTCATGTGTAGATGACATCATAGTGGTGACCAACCCCAAGGATAAGGCTGGGTGCCAGGAAGCCCAGAAGGTGAAGTTACAGGCCCTCCCTGCCCTTGGCATATGCTAGACCA
>JAKSZP010012680.1:0-25284 GCA_022478985.1 Massospora cicadina
CCCGCTCAGATCTCTCTTCTCTCTGAGAGTCTACCAGTGTGCCTTCTGCTATTAATATCCCTTGAATGGAACTTCGCACTGGATGCTGATAGTCTAACTATATCCAAATCTACAATAAAACTAATAATGTTCTAATGTATTAATCTGTACCTGTTTTTATCTATCTTTTATTATAGTGAATCCTAGGGAATTTATAGGGGATTCAGCCATCTAACCCTCGGTTGACACCTCATCAATAAAAATGGCAGCCATTGCCATTAAATCACCCTTCCTCGTCTTTGCAGCGATGGTCTTCCCCATCCTGGCTAGGATTCCGTCATTGGACATCCTTGAGACTCAAATGGAAAGAGTCAGAAACATGTCCCTAACATTTTTCTCTCAATCCAAGCGAAAACCAACCATAATTGGCTAGTGACCTGCTTAGGTAATGGGACTTTTTACCCTTTATGGCAGGTCACTTCACCAACCAATCAATTCACTAGTTGCAGATAGCATCACTCGCCTCACAACTCACCATACATTCCCAATCAGTCGGTGATGAAACCTAACTGATCCCAATCAGTACACCTGATAGTTAATCACTATCAGATGCCCCTATTTCATTGGCTGCTCCACCCGATGAGATATTAGGTATTCATCCAGATTGATCCCAACAGATATGACCTGGCGAATATCCCAAAATCCCCCAAACATAGTTCCTCCAAAATTTGGGTCAACCAATTTCTGATTCACTTCGCTTTAAGTACTTTTCCCTAGCAACACCAGGTAATATAGCAGGCTGGGAATATGGGCAAAAATCCCAACATCAACTTTTATGAAATAATGACTCTCTATGGATCCTGGCTGAGGTCTAGTACTTCTCTATGATGGATCTTGCCAGCTGGTAATGGCTGATCAAATTAGCTTCTGAACATTAAAACAATTGCATCTTAAATGCAAATGAGGGCTATTTAAACAAACTTGTATGCTGAAGGGGCCATGTAATGCCCCTGCTACATTCTGGATGATATACACAGACTCTGGGTAACTTGAAGTTGTTCTTAATTCTATTATACCTCAACTATATTACTGTCTTCTACAAAACTTTCCAACAACCACCAAGAGCACCTTTGTCAGGTTTTCAATCAGCTAGTAAGATCAGTGAAGATAAAGCCCCTCCAAGTTCTCATTCTTTTAGCCAGAAATGGAAAACATGGGGCACAAGTCATCAAGCGAGGAATACAGCCTTTACCAAACAAGATTGCTTAAAGCAAATGACACCTCCTTGGAGTCTTAGGAACATACAGTTGTTCCAAGGTATACTGGGGTTTTATAGGAAATTTATAACACAATTTGCTGACCTTGCCAAACCTCAGGCGTACCTGCTGCATAAGAACGTCCCTTTTGAATGGAATCCAGAACAAGACCAGGCCTTTAATCTCCTATGGACAGCCCTAATCACTCAGCCTGTTTTATTTCATCCAAATTTTGATCAATCCTTCATACTATTCACCAAACCAGTGACATGGCCATAATAACTTGAATCAACTAAATGAGCAGAAAGTAGACTAACCAATATCTTACTTTAGCAATTTTTATCAAAGCTGAAAATAACTGCAGTACCATCAAGAGGAATGTTTGGCCATAATAATTGTAGTTAAAAACTTCCAACCTACTTATATAAGAACCTTTTTTATCATCTCAACACAGATATCCCTAAAGTGGTTCAACAAATGAAATGTCAGAAAAATTCCATGCCAAAGAAAGTGTAACAATTGAAAACCCCAAGTTTTCAAGTGCCATGGCTGCAAGTAGATCTGTCGCTAAATGATAGTACCAAAATATTTTAACTCAAAGTTGGTTGCAAAGCTGAATAGTAGTTGGATTGATGCAACTACATAAAGATTCCTTTAAAATTAACCCAAAAGATGAACAGGTAAGCGTGTTGGCAAGCAACCCAGAAAATAACCTTTATTTTTGTTCTCAAATAAAAATACCACCAAGTAGAGTTGTCTTAGGAGTGGATCTGATCTCGCTCCTCAGGGGAGGAGAAACTTAGGGAAAACAATTCCAAAGTGGGCTTCAGAACTTCAGGCGCAATCCTCTATGGTTGCCCTTTTGGGGGCGTCTCCAGAACCATAAAGTAGGCTCTTACAAGCCTAAAGAATGGCTTAGGTGAGGCATAATACAGCGCCCAAACCCAACTAAACAAAAAGTCTTCTTAAAAGATTTGACTTAGGATTCAGAAAATCCGAATTTCAAGTTAAAATGCAACGATTAGACTAATCTGATCATTACATTACCATCCAATAGAGAAGGACCCCCCAGAAGAGGGGGCCTTAATGTGGGAGGCCGCCACAATGAGGGCTTCCTGAGGCAAGTTACCTTGAGCCCCAGGAAAATTCACCCAGTGAAATTCCAGGCCCCTTGTAGGGAAAGACAAATGGCGAGGGCAGGTTGGGACTGGGATGCTGAAATCACCCCACTCAGCATGAGGTAGCATGCCCAGAACTCAGCTGGGGTGGGCTCTTCCCATGCTTCCATTGGCAATGATCTCCCCATCTCACCCATGAAGGAGCTCTATCCAACAGAACCATGAGAGGGGTGCGCATTCCAGCGCAATTGGATGGCTGTCCCCTTGCAGGGTGGACCGTCTGTTGATGAGTGAGCCCTGCTGGGACAAATCCCCTTGGTGCAAACTGAATCTCTGGTGAGGGGAGGACTCACTGATATTATCTACTAATGATTGCTTCAGGTCCCAGGTTTAGCCATCTTTTACCAGCTCCCACCATTGTGTGTTACTTGACAACCCAGACTTAATATGACCACTGAGGTCATCCAAGGTGGGGATCAATGGAATGCAGAAAGCACATTTGACTTTGGAATTATGTAACAGTCGGAAAATCCCATTTCCAAGTGACATGGTTGCAATTAGATTTGGCACTAACTGACTGCGCCAATTGATTCTAACTTGAAGTTGGTTGCAAAAGCTAAATAATAGTTTATTGTCCAACTACATTATTGCTCCCTCAAAAGAAACCAAAAGATGAAAGGTAAGTGAGGTGGTTAGCAAACCCCAAAACAACCTTTATCTTATTCTCAAATAAAAGGACCACCAAGTAGAGTTGTCTGAGGGGTGGATCTGAATTCGCTCCTCAGGGGAGGGGAAAACATAGGGGAAACAATTCCAAAGTGGGCTTCAGAATCTGCAGGCGCGACCTTTTATGGTTGCCCTTTTGGGGGCCTCGCTTGAACCATTAATTAGGTTCTTACAATCTAAAGGATATCCTAGGTGAGGCACAATGACAGCGCCCAAACCCAAACAAACCAGAAAATCCTTTTGAACGATTTTACTCAGGATTTGGAAAGTCTAAACCTGTTTCAAAATGCAATATTGATCTAATTCAATCATTACAGAAAGGCTTGACTTCCATCAGGGGTACTCCAATACCCACATTAGAATCCGCAATCCACACAACATTGCCATACTGATGATTGAAAATAAGAGCCACATAGTGATGAATGCGGAAATTATTGGTCTATGAACATCATTTCCCCAACCACCAGACTTATTGTTGGCAGTAATCTTGACCACGCTTCATGCAATGGAGTCAAATTGCCTAGGTTAGCAATATGTGACAGTTCCGCCCATCTGCAATTTGCATTCAAATTATACTCTGACTTATTTATACATGCGCTTGATAATTAGGGGTAAAAATTGTTTTGTTGAGTCCAATCCTAACATTTTTTTTCTGGAATAATGTCTGCCAAATCAGTGTTCAAATTTTCTCTACAATTGCAGCAGATTAGATTGAATAATAGATCAATATACTCATCTTGATTTGCCTTCAGGCCATACCCCTGACTCATTTGAGCTTGCACCTGATAATGAGAGTTGGCAATCGTTTCCTCAGGTTAATTCCAAGAAATTTCCCTATTAGTAACCACTGAATTAGAGTCTTCATTTGCTTTATAATTGTGGTGGATTAGATTGAATGATTGATCATTCCGCTTATCTTGATACTCTGGATATTTCTCCTGATCAGGGGCATCATAAAAAACTTTTAGGGGACAATTAATGAGGATTTACGCGCTGATGGAGGCTATGTCATAAATAATTAATGTGACATTCATAATCATTACTGGTACAAATGAGTGCGGTCCCTCCATTGGTTTGGAGTGGTTCCTTTGGAGCAAGCCAGAATAGTTGAATATTTATAAAATCTTAAGGTAGTTTTGGCGAAATTAAAGGTTTAATAAGGATTTAGAAATAACCCAGCATTTGCCCATCAGCAGAGCACTGGGGTTATATAGTTGGAGGGAATTGAGGGGCTGGGGCTGGAGACTATTTCTTAAAACAGGACGTGTAAATCTTATAAAAAAGCCAGGACTTTGCGCCATGACTCAGCTCAAACTTTGCAGGTACACCACTTTGCAGTTTCTTATGCCAAACTCTTTCTTCCATCAGGGTTCCAGCATAATTGCATATCTCTCAATTTTCCTAACATAATTTTAATTACCTTTGAAGGAAGTTTACTGGATTGATTTCTGTGTTGGCGCTTAAGTCAGGACTTTAATATTAATCAGTGGCCATTGTGCTCAGATTTTATCTCAAACTTTTCCCAATTTAGTGATGTAAACTTTGGTCAAATCAAGCTTCACAGCTAATCATTCCCTTCTGCTCATCAACTTGTTAATAAATTGAGATGTGGGGCCTCAGCTGAAACCATTCACTCGTCAAGGGTATTTCTAAAGCTGCTATTTTTTCTAATGTAAGAGCTCATGACCATTCCCCATTTTTTGATTGAAAGGGGTGGATTGCCAATCTAAATTTATGGGTGTGATATGGATCCTTGCTTGAAGGATCCTGACGGTCAATTAGTCAGGCAATCCCTTCAGCTAATAAGTTATAACTTTACCATCATACTCTGAGATGTTCCAACCCATCAAAACATGGAGTGGGTTATCTAGGATGGCAACTTTAGCAGTATTATTTGCCCAAATAAGATTGCTTGCATAATTTAATAAGCTGACTGGACCATTGGTAATTGGAAGCCCCAGAAACTGTGAAGGCACTATGAACAATGTCTGAAAACTTCCAGATACATGATGTCATGCAGTATAAACTAATCAGTGGATAGTGGCTACTTTATATACAACCCTTCCTTAAACCAAAATCATTCTCAATGAGCTGTTAAACGTGGGACATGGAGCAGTTAAGAAACCCTACAAGTATCTGATAAAACAGGTGATATTGGGACCAAATGCTTGAGATTATTTATGAAGTATTGGATGCCTGTTTAACATGCAGGACTCAGGATTGGCCAATCCCTTACTATCAGCGTGAGGCCGTAGCTCCTTCTTCACCTTTTAGTGTTGTTAGTGTGGATATTGTAAAGCCCCTACCCATGGGCCTCCACAGTCATCACTATGTTCTACTTGCTATAGACCAACTCACTAATTAGGTTGAGGCCATTTTTGCTCATGCTGCTACTGATAAGGCTACCAAGTTATTTCTGTTTCACCCCATTTTCACCCAACATGGGTGCCCAAGGGTTTTACGCTTGGACAATAGGTTGAACCTTATGTCCCAAGTTGTTCAATAGCTAACCTCCTTATTTGATACTAACAGCAATTTACTGCCCCCTATATCCCTAAGGCTAATGTGGGGAGCAGAACATGCAAATGGTACTTTAGTTTCTATTACCATAAGATGACCACCTTGGATCTCATGTGATGGAACCATAACTTGCCATCTGCCTTAAAAGCTTAATGAATAAGCTATCCTTGGATTGTTAAAATATTCTATATCAGTCTCTATATGGAAAGAGCCTTAACTGCTTAATAGTGCCCAGCGCTTATTGGACCCCATCTCTCCCAAGACTGCTGAGCTATGAGGGTGCTAGCCAATGAAATAATCAGATTACAACCACTCACCACTCAAGGTTTTCTCAACAACTAAAAAGGAGACTAGGCAATATAATGTTAGACAACCAGCTCTTCCCACATTTGATATTGGAGATCTTGTACTGGTCTACCATCATCGCCCTAGTAGGTAATCTAACTAGTTGGACAACTCATGGTCAGGGCCCTATCACATGCCATATAGGGATAATTCCAAATAAACTATCATCTATGCTGTCCATGGCACATTAGTTAATTGTATACATGCTAAGTCTTGCACCTATATGTCCCCCTAAAGCAGGATCCTAAGGGGGGCGATATTGGTGTTTATATAGAAGGTTGGTCCAAAAATTCTATAAACTGAATCAACATACTCTTTGACCGTCCTCCAGAATTGAGCCTTCAGGAATTGGTTGGGTTGTTGATTAATAGGCCACTGCCCTTAAATTTCAATAATTAATGAACGGGGTTTGGGAATCGTCCCCTGATATCTTGTTCAGGTATCCAGGATTGTGACCCAGAGGCCCGGGAACAATGGGAAGTCAACTATCCAGGAACTATCCCAGGAGATGATATGACTTGACCTCCTTACTGGATGAAGAGTATAGATCCTGAATGAGGAGGACTTAGGTGACCTATCTGCTACAGGTACCAAGCCATCCTATAAACATTATAATTTTCTACCCAATGAATTTATCATATGTTTTCCTCTATCAAATCTATACTTATTTTATGGCTCTTCACATGGTTACCATAATTAAGGATAGTTGCCAACGATTGGGCCCTGCAGGAGCGAAAGGGTCCCGCCATTGTCTCCCTACAGCCATTCCACCCTTCGGTGCCATCCCAAAGAACTTTAAGGCTTCCGTTCCCTACTGCTCCTGGCCCCCGAAAATTTTAAGAACCAGCCTTCGCGTGAAAAAGCTGGAACGGCACTTAGCAAAGCTTTAAACTTTTTTAAGCGATGAATAAAAACGGTAGGGTTTGAGTTTGGTTTTTGAAAAATAAAGTAAATGATATCGTTCTTAAGCTCACCGCGTATATCTATTCAATTTTAAAGTATGTCGAAGCAGTTGTTGAAAAGTTATTAGGACAGCTGTAACTAAAAGCATAAGCAACATGTACCCTTACGAGCAGCTAAGAATATGTTTATTCGTGGTAGGACAAGCAAATAATTCAGTGAGGTCAAGTACTAAGATTAAACTTTTACATTTGGGCTTTTTGCTATCTGTGAGTTTGTATTTATTAATGGTTTAAAAGATATGGGGGGGTTTTCGCCGTACTAATTACTCTTCTGTTGGTACTGAGAAGGATAAAGCAGAAATGCGTGGCGGCTCCCCTTTTGGGTTGGGCACCACTAGTGCTAAAAAGAGAAGGATAAAGCAACGAGGGTTGGGTTTAATCAGCTGAAACAAAAATTAAGATGTGAAGCGAACCCCGCTATACTCGAATCTATCTCCTATTTCGAATAACCAAAATATTCGAATCTATGAAGGTTTCAGATTTTAAACGGATCCAAGCTGGGGTTATCGATTTCGGTGAAATTGCTGTGCGTGCATGCTCAACCTACGACGGATTTAACCACCCTAACAACCTAATTCGAATCGGCCGATCGGATTGGTAAAGAGAGTATTTTACAATCACCCCAATCGAACCCACCTCCTATCTGACACTCGACCCCCGTTTTCCAATCAACCCTTTACAGTTCCATCTTTCTTGATTCAGTCCCAGATAAGGGGACGCCACACCTTTTTAGCTGGTCGACCTCGCCCTGTTTAACTTTTAACCATTTCGAACCATCCCCATCTCAGGGGGTAAACTTTTTAACTTTTAACCATTTCGAACCATCCCCATCTCAGAGGGTAAACACCCGGGTTGCCTAATTTAACCACGTTAAGTTTATGGGTGAGTTGATTTAACTTGTTTGGTTGGAGGGTCGATTTCTATAACGGCACGATAAACACCTTCGCTTATCTTTTACGCGTTTGGGTGGTAAATTTTCCGGGGCTTTGGGATAAGCGTTTTCCCGATGAGGTATGACTTTGGCCTAGTGGCCCTTTTAATTGGGCGGGCGGCTAAGCTGAGACATGCGGGGGTGTGATTTTGAACGGCATCCCGAGTTTAATCTTTTGATAGATAATGGGCGCAATTTTGAGCTGCTTGCAGTTATAACCACTTCAGTAAAGCAAAGTTAACCTCGGTTCAGGTGGTTTAAGGTTGGTACGGGTTATTGGGTTGTTTTTAAGGCGGTTGCATGTCGAGATGTTCACCTTGGATTATTTTGCTAGTGGCGTCAAGCTGGGCCATGCGTTGAAGTTGGTATTTTGGCCACCAGCTTTGGTTGATAGAGTATTTTTATTAACGTTTGATCTAAGTGGCCAGTAGTGGTGTCAATCTAACGTGAAGTTTGGTTGGTATTCCTGGCGAGGTTAGCCTGCGCCATCCGGGTCGTAATCTATGGAGCGGCAGGTAGATTTATCAAGTTGGGTAAAGCTTTGTTGGATTTAAGCTTGTGGGGTCAAGCAAACTGCTTCTAAAGCTTATGGGTTGTTCAGTTTAGCTAACTTGGCTGCGAATTGGAACATAGTTGTAAAGGCAACTAGCTTCGCTTATCGTTGATCTTTTTAAACCCAGTTTGGCATTCTTCTCAGGCCGGATCTTTGGTGGGCCAGGTTAAATACAGTTGGGGTGGAGTTGATACCTTAAATTAGGGTTGGGTTGGTAATAATTTGCGCCCTCGAATCCTTTTAATCTGGCTTAGTTTGGATTGGTTGTAATTAAAGATCATTTTAGATAACGCATCGCCTGGTATGAATGGGACCGGGGAGCTTAGAGGCACGCCGTGGCGTATGAGCGAGGAGGAGTACACCAAATACCGCCAAGTCTTTGCGGGGCAGACAAACCAAGCTTACCTTCAAGCCAACCAGGCTAGGGACCTGTTTGCTCAGTCGGGGCTCCCGACGCCTATCCTCTTTCAGATATGGAACCTGGCTGATACTAAGCGCTCAGGCCAGCTGGATGTCGATCGGTTTGCCATCGCCATGCATCTGATCTTTCAGAAACTGGCGGGTCACCCCCTTCCACAACATCTTCCCCGGAGCTGGCACCCGACCGGTTACCAGGCAAGGCGGGGGCTTCCTCCAAGGTACCAAAGGGCGAAAAGGATGATCCCTTCAAGCCCAATGCGGCCCCCGTCTCGGAAACGGAATGGCAAGTTACCAGAGAGCGGTACAACGCAGTCGCAGAATGGCTGCCCTTAATTGGCGCTGCTCAAAGTAGGTTTGCCTGTGAGCTCAAGCGTTTAGACGAGTTGGAAGCTCAAAGCTCATCGGGTGAATTTATGGGCCAAATTGCGCAAATCGACGCCCGAATCAAAGCGGCTCGGGTGGAGCTGTTCTCGATCGAGGATGCCGAACAGCACGGGTATAGCCCAGCGACGCCATCGAACAACCTCCTCGAATTCGATCTCGGCACCGATTCGATCTCCCAAAAGGCGGCCCTCATGCTCCAGCAGCGGCTGCAGGCTCTCCAAATGAAAGCCCCCATCCCCGCTGACGCCCAGCTGCGGCTTGAAGCCTACAGGCGCGACCTGGAAAGCGAGTTGTTGGCAAACGATGTCGCCCACCCAACTTTGGGGGAACTTAGAGACCTGAAATCCCGGTTCGTAGAGCAGGCGGCCCTCTACCGAGCCAAGGTCCACACCCTTCAAACCCTCAACAAAGAAACTGAGAAATGGTTTGTGGGGAAGGGCGCCTCCACCCATGAACTTCGATGCTTCTTAGAAAGCCTTTCACCACCCAAGATCAACCCCGCCACCACGCTGCCTCCTTCGGCAACGCAGGTCGATCCCCTTGCCGCCCCTGCCCCGGTGGCTAGCGTGAAGCCAAAGGTTCCGCCGCCCATGCCCCACAGGAAACCTTCCCCGCCGGTTATGCGGACGAAACCAAAGGTTCCGCCGCCCGTGCCCCACAGGAAACCTTCCCCACTGGTTGTGCGGACGAAACCAAAGATTCCACCGCCCATTCCACACGAGAAACCCCACAAGCCGCCTCAAGCGACCCCCAGCATGAAGCTTCGAAAGCCCCTCCACCGGTCGAACAGGAGGCGCTTCATCTCATCGCCCAAGCGACACGCCTAGCCAGAGCAAAGGCTCGCAGCATGGAAAGGTCCCAAGCCGCCGCTCCTGTAAGCCCTAAGCGTCAACCAATCGGTTCGGTGCAAAAGTCATCTCAGATGCCCAGCGTTACCGTCTCTAGGGAGGAGCAGCCACTGGGGTCCAGCATCGGCGACGTTCGCGCCGTCGCCCCTGCGAGCTCCAACCATCAACCAGCCGGTTCGGTACATGGGAAATTTCAAGTACCCTGCATTACAGTCTCTAAGGAGGAGCGGCGGCGGCAAACGGAGCAGCAACTGGGGCCTAGCATCGGCGAGATTCGCGCCGCCGCCCGTCTCGCGCGCCTTCAAGCTCTGGAGAAACTTCAAGTTGGCGCGCCCGCTGAACCCCCAAGCCTAAGCATCGGTCCAGCCTCAAGCGGCCCCCCTCGACCCCCAAATCCGCCCCATCACCTTCTCGCGCCCTCCACGCGCCCCCCTCTGCCCAGGATGAGCCTTCGAACCTTCCGCAACCAACCAACCTACGCGCCAGTCCGGAACGCGCCAATCCGGAAGATGTTGCTGGGCCTAAACTAGAGCCTCGAGTGGGAACCGATTTGAAGTCAACCGGTACTGGGTTGGAACCCGAGACGCAACTCAACCTGGAAGCTGGGTCCGAATGTGTTTCAAACTCCGATTCGGGGACCAGTGCGACTTTTGTACGAACTGAGGTTGCGTCTAACGCCACACCCAATGCTGACATGACCTGTGAAACGAAATCGTGTGTTGTAGAGGCCGATCAGAAGGGCATCGAGGAACCATCAAGCCCGGAGCCAGTTTCTGCTTCACAAGAGCGGGGGCAGATGGATCCCAAAGAACTCTCAGCTCAAACCTCTTTGAATGCTTCACCACCTCGACCTTCTGCCTCCTCACTGACGTCGGTTGAGATGCCTCCCCAAACCCTGAGGGAGGAGGTTGCTTCAGAAACGCCGCTTCGGGCGACTGTGCTTTACGAATTTGACGGCGAGGGCATCTCCATCTTTCCCGGCCAGACGGTACTCGTTGTCGGGGAGCCATCCGAGGCACCAGGGTGGTGCTTGGGCTACGTCGACGGATCCGCACCCGATGCGCGTTGGATCCCGAGCGGGTACCTGGACTTTGAGAAGCCCTCGCCGGTGTGGTTTGAGTTGCAGGATGACTTTTCTGCGGCGGTGGATGGCGGCGAGCAGCCCTTCTTGGCCGGCGCCGCGGTGGAAATCCTCGACACCTCGAATCCCGACTGGTTTTTGGCACGCCACCCCGACACCCAGGCCCTGGCCTACCTCCCCGCCAACCTCCTCGTCCCCCGAGCCGCAGCTGGCCAGACCAACCCCTTTGCCCTAAGGGTGCCCACCGATGGCCTCGACACCTACCCTTCCGATACCGAAACCAGCTCCCAGCCGTCGCAAGTGGAGCCCAGGTCGCCATCCCAGCACCACCTCCCCATTGCCGCCTTTGATTTCAACGAGGGCTTTGGCACCGTGAGCGTAAGTTGTTTGGAACGGCTAACCCTCAGTCTTCCCTCCGCCAGGGCTGGGCGGAGCACGTGGACCCCGCCGTCCTCGCCGACATACCCAAGGAGGAGGTTAGGCGCCACGAGGCGGTCCATGAGCTCGTGGCCACCGAGAAGCAGTATTTGCATGACCTGCAGCTGGTGCTGGATGTGTTCTACCTGCCACTCGAGTTGCAGGGGGAGCGGGAGCTGCTGGAGCGGCTATTTTCAAACCTTCCGGAACTGATCGTCGTCAACACCATGTTTCTGTCCCATCTGGAGAGCGCGTCGGTCGATGAGGTTGGGGGCGTCTTTCTCGACCATGCCGCCGCCCTGCTTGCGTATGCCACTTATTGCGGTAACCACGCCGCCGCTTCGCGCCATCTCCAACGTCCCTCCCCCCATTTGGCCGCCTTCCTGGAGGCGGCGCAGGAGCTTCCGCAGTGCCGGATGCTCCCGTTGGCGGCCTTCCTTCTGCAGCCCGTCCAGCGTATCACTCGGTACCCGCTTCTCCTGAACCAGGTGGGTTGCCCTCTGGTTCGGACTGATCTCTAGATTTTAAAGCATACGCCCGCCGACCACCCGGATCACCCCGCCCTAAACCAGGCGGTCCAAAGGGCGAAGTCGCTGCTGGACGAAATCAACGCCTCCGCCCAGGCGAGCGAGGATGCCCAGCAGCTGCGGGAGCATGCGAGGGCCATCGACCTCACCGCCAGCTCAAACTTCCAACTGGAGGGCCCCACCCGCCAGCTGGGACCCCGGCGCGCCATCATGGATGGGCCACTCGCCAAGCACCGGTCGGGGAGGCAGCTCCACGGCTTTCTCTTCAACGACCTCTTTATTCTCGCCCAGCCCGCCTCCGCCGGTTCGCCCTACCGGTTCGTCCTCTACCGACCCGTACGCCGTCACTTTGCCCGTTAACTATCTTTAGCCGATGCCGCTGGCCCAACTCCAGGTGCGCGACGCCCAGACTGCCCAGGGGCGCAGGGGCATCTTCTCCCCCTACGGTAGCCCCTCCCCGTCCCCCGCTAACCTTGGTAGACGAGAGCTGCTTCCAGCTCCTCCACCTCAAGAGCGTCCTCACCCTTAAAGCGGCCACCCCCTCCACCACCAAGAAGTGGATGGCGGAATTTACCAAGGCCATCCGCGCCGCCGCGGTCGCCGACGGGATTGTTCCCACCCTCTGATCTCAAAGAGCTACAAGTTTAAACTCTAAACGGATGGCGTCCCGTTTCACCAGCTGCGCCTCCCTCTAACCCCCCCTTACGCCGCTTCTAGGTTGATACCCCCTTACCCCGCCTCTAGGGTAGATCCTTCGTCGGATCGCCCGCCCGGGGTTGAGGCCTCCAAAACTTGTTTGAGCGTCAATTGATACGTTAGGCTATACACATGTGAGGCTTCAGCCATTATTTGAATGTGCCACAAATCCCCATCAGCTTGGCGAGCGTCGCAGCCCCCCACCCGCCCCCTCGCTAAGTTGAACGGATGCGGCATGGAGAAGGGATACCTTAGCGTAGGCATGGGGCCAGTAACTTGATCAACCAATGGTGATAGGGTATATAAGGCGATACCCAACGATCGCCATGTAATTAGATTGCTACCCTCCAATAAGACGGGTTCGACTTGCGGCGGATCCACCCGGCGCTAATTCTGATCTATGTAGGTGGGGTGGCTATCAATTAATCGGGAGCTAGCGGTAATAAAAGCCTCATATTATGCCCTATAAATCTCACAATACCCTTCCACGTCCATCCCATACTTTATAGATGAAACCATAGCTTCGTAAGCCGATCCTGAAATTTGTAACCAGTTTAAGGGGGTTATAACAAAACAAATCGCTATACGGTAGGCGGTGAGTGTTACACTTGATAGCGATACTATAATCAAAGGTGCGGCGAACGCTTACAAGGTTGAACGTTAGGCGCCTGTCTAGGGTTACCGTGTCGCTTACCGTTGACTGGGTAACGGAGGTTGCGTTATCAAAACTTTCATCCTTGTACCTACCCATCCTCAGGTTTTGGGGGTCCGTACCGTTTTATTAGTTCGATCAGGTTTGGGGTTTCATCGGGTTGTGCTTCGCCCTAGTATAAACGAAGCCTCGATATGGAATTTATTATAGATTTATTATCTATGACAGATATGAAGTTTGAATAATATTAATACCATTTACTGATAAGCACTACGTCGCTGGACCCAATCGATAGAAGCTCCCATATTAAAATGCAAGACGATAAGCTACTACCACCGGTTATGCCTGGCTTATAACCAAACGGTTTGGATACCGAACCAGCTATGAAGACTTCGCTGGTTTCCATAGGGATGAGTGAACCCCAGATCCGGAATTGTCCCAGCGAGGTGCCGATCCCACCCCACCCGTTGAGGTTTGGCCCTACTATCCCATGAGGCTTTGTCAGTTGGGATCGCCACCTGGTTATCAACCCTCAAGTTGGGGATTCTTCCAAACCTATAAGCCCTTCCTGGAGTAGCACAAGATGTTCCCTGTTGGGGTTATCCCAGCTTTAAATACCATCCTGCTTATCCTACCTATTCACTGTCAGATGTACTTTCGGAATCTTCAGAATCTGGGTACTGTTATTCTGAGGCTGAATGATTGGCTATGGATACCCCCTAGATCATTTTAATAACGTACTTTTTATTCCCAAAAGGTTAGTAAAAGTGGTCATACCTGGCGTAGAGATTTACTATACCGGAGATCCTAGGAGTTGGATACCGCATAGGCTGGCCATATGGATTTAGAGGGATTGGGACCTTAAGAGAATAAAGGCCCAGCGGCCAAGGAAGGCCTTAGAGTTCTAAGGGAGAACTCTACCTGTGCTGTAATTTGCATTTGCCATGTATTATACGTAGCATGGTGACAGATCTGCACTTTGAGGTGAAACCTTTTCATACCAAGCTTAGGGGTGTAGAAGGGTTGGTGTACCCAATCTCCAAAGGGGTGTGCAAATGTAACCGCAAATCTGTATATTACCCCTTATAGATGCTAAGCCTAAGCAATCTTGATCATCTCTGATAACTTTGGAAATGAAGCTTTAACGAGGTTGGATGATTGGTGGTACCTTAAAATCAACCGGATGGATTCCTCCAACGATTTAAGTGGATTTGGGATGATAGGTCAATCCCGGTGGAATGGCTTATTGACTAGATTTTGTGATTAGGTGGTTGCTAGGTAGTTGTTCCCCAAATTGGGTCAAGCTGAATCCAAGCATTCCACCAAGTTTGGAAGGACAAGTGGAGCCAATCGATGGCCCAGATTGGTTTATGGATCACCAGCAACTAGAAGCTGAGGAGGATCCAATTGAATTGATTATTTGATGTTGGGATCCAACAATTGCAAGTTTGAGGTGGCTGAGGTTGTTTCTGGCACCTCATTTATTAAGTCAATTATCACCTGAATAATTAGATTCCTAATCAATTGACTGAGATGAGTTGAGATGTTGGTGAGATGCCAAGATATTCCAAATAAAACCTGAGCAACCAAAGCTGTCTCTGGCACATTATTGTCAACTCAAAGGTCAAATCCAAATTCAACGTTTATTTAGATTAATCATTTGTTTGGCTCACCACTGACTTAAAATGAGAATGTGCCAAAACTAATTCAGACTTTGGGAAGGACAGGGCGAAAGGGTCAATGCCAGTGAAGTGAGTAAGCGAGTAGAAGGCTGAGATTAGTGGGTGGCTTGAAGAACCAGCAGAAGAGTTGCTAGGTTGGCAGTGTGCGCAGTAGCCCTTTTATAAATAGTATAAATACCTGGCGCTTCCCTTTCAATAAACATCTCCCTTTCCTAATCTACCTTTTGATTTAAGTTTATAATTTATTTCGTTGGTTGGGGATTCAGATGGGGGATTCCCAAATGGTGCAGGTGACACACCAAGGGGCCATCTGGCGCTGCTGGCCCCATCACCCAAGGAAAAATGGCAAGGGCTGACCAGTCTTCATACTGGTTGGCCTGCCAATCAGCAGAGCCCACTGTCACCAGAAAAACAATTTTCCAACGGGTGGTTTAAGTTTGAAATGTCAGATAGGATTTACCTCCATACATGTGAAAGGCTCATCAGATATAGTACTCTGTAATTTGAGAGTATTTGTATCAGCATTAAGCTACTTCTGAGCTACTTGATCCGCCATAGGTTTTATAAGCCCCTGGTTTCTCCATATACCCTTACCCCATTGGCCATCAACTTTTTTAGCGTAAACTTGAAGTTATCTAAGTTGAGCTGAAACTTTAGAATTTTTAAACAAAACTTTTTATGTATACATATAAGCAAGGTTTTAAGTTAACCCCAAACCCAAACATCAATAGGCCATAGTTGGTAAAAACTACATCTACCACAAAAAATATTGATATCACCCCTTAATATGGTACCCTACGGATGTAGCTTTTAGTTTACCAACCTAACAATTACCATACTAGCTGGACCTAATTATCCAGTTGATGGAAGGGTAGTGCTTTACGTTATCAAATGTAAGTTAAACTTAGTTTACATCTAATCCTTTGGATTAAAGGTGATTCTATTATAAGGTAATGGGTAAGCTATTTACATCCAAACAACAACTTTAAATCCCGGCTGGGAGCTCACCAGAGATATCATGCGATTAAAAGGGGTCCAGGTCAAGTTTATCAAAGCTCAACCTGCCCCACCCCATCCCCAAGTTTGTCCTAGGTGCTAAGATATACTAAAGTTAATATCATGGTTAAGCTGCAAAGTTGTACTGAGTTGAGATTGGTTTGGTGTGCATAAAGGCTTGATAGATGGGATGACGGGCATGGGACTTGATGTGTATGGCTGCACAACCCTTTGCCCCTTTACTAAAAATTATCTCGGAGCTAAAATTAAACCTTGTTGATTATACACGTGCACTGTCAAGGTATGATGGAGGTGAAACGGTAAGCATTTTAAAGGTTGTAATACCTCATAAGTTTTTTTTAAAAAGATGCGCATGGTAAAGGTTTTCTTTAAGTATAGGAAATTTAACGGGCCATAGAAATTGTGAAGGCTAGAATTGATTTACTACCCTAGGGTGAAATCAAACCTGCATTCTAGAGTTAATCAATTTAGATGGAAGGATATAGAATGCTCACTTTGATTATATATGGTCTAGGTATAAGTTCATGTCTTAGTTGAGAGATAATTAAATTTATTATCTTTCTAGTTAGGTGTTTAAACTCATGACTGACATAAGCTAGGTCCTCTATGTTACACCTATGATATCACCCACTTGTCTCTAAGGAGGGAACAGGTCCTCAAAGGCCACCCATGTTAAAGATGGTAACAAAACTCCTAGCAAGAAGCCAAAATATGTAATAATATCAGTTTGTGGGTATTATGAAAAGATCTTGGAGAAATGGTAAATGTGCCTTTAAGTAAATCATAACTTTATTATAGCCCAGATTGCAAAACAAGCTTCATAATACCTGAAATAGTCTTTTTGTAACTTCTAAAATAGTAATCTTGCCAAGTACAAGTGCTAAAATGATCAACCGTTTTAATTTAGTTATCAATATGTAGCCTATTAGCTAAAATTTAAACATCCATCCAGCTCTCAGACTAAGTGGCTACTTTATCACCTTTAACAAAAAATATCAACATAAGTGTATTAGTATAAATTGCTTGGAACAAGAGTTAAGTATAGAAAATTTCTGCTCAACAAGTTTACTCCAAAATGTTCAATGGCATGTGATGAACTCTAGATTAAATAATATGTAAGTTCAATTCATTTGTATTTTTATACCTTCACTTTTCACCACCTTTCAACCTTGCAGCATCACTAGTAATCTATAATTGTGTTTCCTTTAAAAGTTTCAGACCTCATGGTTTTTCCCATTACCTTTGTTTGTCTCATAGATCTATAAAACAATTTTTCCACACCTTGAAGTTAGAGGTATTTGGAACATAAAAGGATTATGATCTTTCAAAGATGTCATGGAAGCTAACACAATATACTGGGGAATAATTTTTGACCCTCTGTAAGGAACCTCACTTTATACAGACACCAACAGAGTTACAATTGCAAGGACAAAGCTTAAACAATAGAAATGAACCAACTTTTATAGATGATAATGTCCCAACAAATTTACCAAACAGTTAGGATGATGTCCCCCACAGTACTTTGATACATGTAAATGGAGTGGTTTACAATATGAAGACAATGAAAACGCAACTATGAAATAAATCCCCTTTTCAACCTTCTTGGGGTGCAGAAGGAACTATGATTAATTGTTAGTGGAGTAATTCCATCAGGAATGACAATGATGATGAAATGCCTGAACTTTTATCTGAACCTAGATACCCCAAAGGAGATAATTGAATATTCCATCTGGATATTACCTAAAAAGGCAATCGACCGATTTTGGGAGACAATTGAAACTCTGAAGCAAGGAGCATCAGATCAGCGCCATCATCAAAATCTTCACCCAAGCAGAATATTACTAAATTAGGTAAAAAAGCAATAACCAGGAGGGATTTGCTGCCCAAACCCAGAAGCAGGCATTGAGAAAGATTCACTGAACATCCTGGTGCAGGGATGTCAACTGCAAGATAACACTCAAAGATGAAAAGCATTGAACAAAATGGATGCCGCCACCAAGGCGAAAATCAAGAAGAGACTTATAAGGGTTTGTGAAGCCCCTAAAATATTGCCTTACCCCACTCCCAATGCTTATTATTAAATTTAAACCATATCTTAATTTTATATGAGAAGTATGAAAATAGTACAATTTTATTTTTTAATGGATCCTTAACCACAGATTCTTAAGTTTACCTTTTTTCTACCTAATTTGGGTTTAAGTAAAGAGATTGACAGTAAGGAGTCTAGGATCTAAAAAAAGACACTTGTTTAGGAGGACACCTTGGGTTGCTGAAAACGCCAAGAAAGAGATTAGCCAAGGTTTCCGTTGAGTCTTGTTAAACTAATTTACTTTATTGTGTTTAAGAGTGTCAACAAGAATACTTCCAGAAGGGCAATGAACAGTTCCAATGAGGCACTAAACCTACATCAGGAAGCATCAGAAGAATACCTACTCAGTTAGGATGATCATTCTCCTTCAAGAGGTCACCTGATGTCTAATCTATTTTAAGAAGAACCTCTCCACAGCAAGTTGGACAACTAAGTCAAGCAAACAAGGGCTGACGAACTAACCGTGATGCTCATTAAAGGGTGACATCATCATACTATAGTGAATAAAGTGAGATTATGGGAGCTATATAGGGTAATCTGAGGCCTTCAAGTGGCGTGATTGAGGAAAGCCTGTTTAAAAATGAGTGAGTAGCCAACACCAGAACCAAGAGAGACACCACAGAAGGGTCTAGTAGTGGCCTAAAAGAGCTGTCAGATGGATGGTAATGACTGTGAACTGACCTATCACGCAGGTGCTTACACTCTTTTTTGAGGGAATAAATGCAGACAGGAAGGGGGCAAGAGTCAGGTGTATCTTTTGTCACTCTACTATCCTATGAGGCGGGAACTGCAAAAGCAGGCCCTATTGACAAGGGTGGGGCAATCCTTTTTGGCTGTACTTGTACTCCTGTCTCTAATTACTGCAGTTTTCTAGGTTGGCCTGAATCCTGGAGTGTGGCCAGTGGCTTAAATGGGCCTACACTGGTGCAGCAAAAGGCAAGAAAACTCTAGTACCAAATTAATGGATCAACCCAAAAGGTATGCAACGCTTCCTGCACAAAAAGGGGCCATAGAGGCTAACTTCATTACAAAACAAACCAAAGAGATTAACTCCATTAACAAATCAAAGGAGGGTATGACCTTTTAATTTGAAAAGCTGCATCCTCCTGGTCAGAAGTCGCTTCTAATGGTTTTGGGGTGTGAACCAAGCTTTTTGAAGTGGGACGTCTGGTCCCTCAAAAGATTTATGGATTGGCGTGGTGGAGAACCTCGAAGGGGTTCACACTATGGAGGTGAAGACTATGTGGTTATCAAATATCCTGACATTGGACATAATGGAAGAAAATTGACCATTCAACTACATCAACAAAATTGATGCCTAGATCTGAGATGGGGGTTAGAGGGATTAATTTGATAAATTGCTTGGAAAAATTGTTAGTCAGCATAGCTCAAGTTTACTTAAGGAAAATTTGCTGGACCAAATGGAGCCTAAGATACCCTAAAATGAATTTCTGTTTAATCAAAATGATGGATCATCATAAAGTCAGGCAACAACTACTTGAAGTGGCACTTGAAGCAGCAAATTAAAATGAACCCAAAAAAGGGTAGAAACAAAAATCTGCCAAATGATCAACCTAAGTGACCCCCGGTCTCATCTGACTTTTGTATTTAACTTACCATTTTTGCCCTATCAAAGATATGATACAAAGGTATTATACCATTTAAAATGCATTGCTTTGACAAAGAGTTTCACTTACAGATTTTTCCAATTAGTTTTAATAATATGTATCCTTTTGGGGTTTATATTGTTAATTATGACATATAAAAACCCCAATTCTATAATATAATAAAGTTACGTCATTGATTCTATATTTCATTTTAGCTTGATTTCAATAAGGTATTTTGCCATACATACCATAGGAAGATACTCTAGCGGATGGGACATAAACTATGATATGAAACCATTTTTTAAAAAAATTACTTTTTATGCGACTTAGCTTCAACTATTGACTTTTAGGCTTCTTAGCATAGCACCATCAATCTTAAAAATGGAAGCCTTACAGGTTGGTGATCACTACAGGGTCTCAGCTGACGCTTAAAGATAACTGCAACTAATTGATCAAACATTGGAAGTTAACCTGATTGATAGCATCACCCATTGGATGCACAACAGAAATGGTGAAGAATAAATCAAATGGGAAGTCCACCTGAAACGCACTGTCTCCTTCCAATGAGCCACAATTGGATTGAGAAACAGGACCCAAATCAACGACTAAAGGGCGGACAAGGTCCCTGAGACCATTCTTATGGTGCGTGTTCTACAGGCGCCATGGGTGAACACCCCTTGGAGGACAGTTGCAAGTATGTTTACCCTAAGCAACATGCCCTGACTCTAAGACAAGGTTTATAGGGAAGCAATACCCTTCCCAAACTCGCTCTTAAAGTCCACCTCCTGTTTTTATATGCCAAACATGGCTGCTGTTAGACTATATATTCCAAATTAGCCTCAGAATACAATAATAAAAATAAATAAGGCTCAAGAACAGCTTTATTGGATATATAATAGGCAAAATAACAGAAAACGGAACTAAAGAACCTCCCATTCTCAAGTCCCTTTTCTTATAGCTGTCTGCTTCAAGCATAGATCAGGCTCGTCCATCATACCTGACACTATGGCTTTTGAAATATGCCATAAGCAAACCCCCATTGTTCTAGGCCAGATTGAATTCCGTGGTGGCTGAGCCACAACACCCATGACACAATCCAATTCTGATTCAAATATAACTTTAACTTAGAACCCACCCACTCAAAACTATTTGGTTCAGCTTTAGGCCTGACGAAAGTTCTAATCGCCGTCCTGCCCCAGTCTCAGTCCCAACCTGGGGTCTAGCCAAGCCATATGCTCTCTCACCCCTCTAGCTTCCACACCAGCTTGTCCTGTCTTATCAAAGATCAGGGCAATGTGATGTTGAGGGAAAACCTCAACCTTAACACCACCCATCATCACATTTGAAAAAGTTCAAGAAATTCTTATAGAGATTCCTGAATCTCTTCGTCTTACTTAGATCTCCAATGAAGAAGTTAAAGAATTGCTTAGTGGAGTCATTAACCTAGGAGAAAGAGGCACTTATGAAAGGGAATTTGACATATATAGTTCTCTCATGAATCTGTATGAGTCCTGTTCTCACCCAGAGAGTTATGAGTCAAGTGAAAATCTCCCTCGCTACATTTGCTTTTTGTACACCCCACGATTTATCATATTATTAAGGTAATAGGAGTTCATAATGAAGAACTCCACCATTATATCAATATAATGAGGCCTTCTAGATGGCCTATGAACAGGTATATAATTTAGCATCACAAGGTATAGGGGAGTCCTTTATTTAAATTGAAGTGAGTTTTTTCCTACATTGTTCAGCTCCATAATAAGACGGGCTATTGATTCCGGTGTTATCAAGTAAGTGGAGAAAGTTGTGAAGATTCTCTGAAAGGACATCTCAGAGTTAAACAAAAATACCAGGCGTTTAATTAATGCCTTTACTGAGGAGCTCTTCTGACGGGATAGTGATAACATGGCGAAATGGCAGCTCAAGATTCCACTAGCCATTACCAGGAGTGAGAACAGATCTATTTCCTTAGGACCAAATAGAACAAGCATTACAACAAATTGATGAGCTGGAGGCTCATCAAACCTCTGAGACTTCATCAGTGCCCCAATATATATCTCTCGAGTAGCCCAGGTTAGTCAGGTTTAGTGAACTTTGCAACTCAGGCATCTATTCTTTCCATTATTGAACGACTAAACAAATTGAAGAGCGACTTGAGAGGCAAATCCCCCAGTTGAGAAGACAATTAATCAAGTCTATCATTGCCTCAATGAATCTTAGAAACGCAGGAATACTCTTACATAAGAGTCAAAAGCCAAGACCAATAAGCCTACTCAGATCACTAAATGCAAAGAGATGAAGGAGGACTTGAATTGGCGCATTGGAGTATTGGAGGATGAGAAAATTTTTATGAACATACCACTCATCCACTCACCAATAATTTATGATCTGGGCATCCACGTTAAGAACTTGGAGGAAAATAATTCATTCTTTTAAAAATAATCTATCTGCTGGATGTTAAGCCAAGATTTACCATGAAGGAAATGGAACAATATCTCAATCCTCTACAGGACTAAATATGCTGATTCAAAGGAAATTTGAAAAGAGCGATGTGTGAACTAAAATAACTGAATCCGAAACTCCCATCATCTCTTCCTGCTTGGCATAACTTTCCAAGCAAATCTTATGGAAAAAGCAAATTTTAATTGCCTGCCATAGTTTCACTCTGATGTCCTCAGATTCTCCACCAGCTTCTCCGGTGTGGGGCAGCGGTGAAACTCCCCCCACCATTTTCTGTCTGGAAGAGAAAGCGCTTGGACTGGCTCGCCTAGTCATACCAAACCCTGGGATGATTCATTCCTCCCAAGGATTTTGATGCTCACCTCACTTGTACCCAAGCGGTACCTCATTGCCCCCTGGTGCTCCCCCGGAGAAACATGCGTTTTGGCCTTAGGGTCAACTATGGGAAACTTTTCCCTTACCATGACCAAGCCATTATCAAAATGGCTCAGGCAGTGATGACTCTCCAGCTTTATTGATTTTGCCCCTATAAGAAGTATTTTAATCTTGGGTTCACCTGTGAAGCTGACTCCACCACTGCAGCAACTGTGCCCCTGGTATTCCAGAGTACCCCTCTCCCCACAATTTGGACCCAGCTCCCAGAGGATACCAATTTAATGGTTCAGTTTTCTGGTTTGCTCACTCATCTCCCCCCTGCGGTGCTCCACCAGGAGCTGATGGATAGTTTGGCATCCTATGGCTCCAACCCCATATTAAAATTTTTGGTCCAAAATGGGGCCACAAGCCTAGCTGGACCTCAGGCATATGCCATGATCAGCCTTAAATTTACCAAAATCGCCTTATCAATTCCCCCCTGCGCTGTCATTCCTTCTGCCCCTGACCATCCATTCTGGGCCCACATCGAGGGTGGGTGGACGATCTGTTCATCTTGTTTCAAGTTAGACCACTCAAAATGCAAGTGTTCTTCCTTAGCTGCTTCTGACAGCTCTGACTTGTTGTCTGCCAGATTCCAATCCGCTGACCACCCCATGCCAGCTCTGGTATGAGGTACAATCCTACCTTCCCCTCCCCCAAAGCCTGTTGCTGCAGCTGCACCTGCAGCCACCAATCAGCCTCCTCCTCGCCCCAGTGCCACACATGATTCCTCCAATTAAGCACCAGCTTGGACCCCAGTTCAATCCCATGCTTCCTCCAACAAATTAACCAAACCTCAACCATACGCCAATTCCCATTTCAATTCAACCAGAACCCATGGAAGTTATTGTCTGAAATTGACGAATCAGGTAATCTCATTGAAGAACCATCTCTGCAAATTGAGCAGTTCATTAATGCAAAATGGGACGCCATGTACCCCCCCTCATTTATATACCCCACAGCCAAATGCCAAATCATTTTTCAGTGAATACCAGCTTGCAGTCAAAGAAGCAGCCATTACAGATTGTCATCCCCTCCGCAAAGCTGTTGCCAAATCAGTGGCAATACTCACAGGAGGTATTCCCCCTCCTGTTATCCCCTCAACCCTTACCCCAAAAAGTAAAATTACAGTGAATCAATTGCACAAAAATGTCAACGACGCTATATAGAACGTGGTAACTGTAGCACGGAATCCTAAATCCTAGATTCACCCAAACCAAGATTGCCATGTTCGCCAAACTCTTAGGAAGCCCGCATTAAAGCCAAAAAAGCTTTAGCCAAATATAACGGCGCCATTTTCTTAGCTGGCATTTACATGAGATACTAATCATTAGTGATATTGAACAACATTCCGCCAGTGCCCTGACGCCCTTGCTCTCCACCTTGACATGCGCCCTACTCTGAAATGAGGAAGTTAATGACAAAGATGAGCCCCCCAAGTCCCCCTCCCCTTCCGCCATGGTTGGATAAGAGGTTTTCCGCTGCCCCACCTGGTTGGTTGTTTTCTTTTAGTGTGTATCATTCAATCCAATCATTTTGGGCATTTTGTTTGAATTGTTTAGTTACATTAGTTTTTAGTTTTGGTAATGTCCGTCCCCTGGTCAGCTTACCTCGAATAAAATTGAATTTGAAGCTCCCACATGAATGTTGTTAACAAACTGGAGGCTATTACCTTTAAGCCTATGTATAAGGACAGGTTTACAACTGGTGAAGGGAGTATCACATCTCTATTCTATGTCTTTGAAGCTGCGATGGATGGTGTGTCCAACTTATCAAAAGGTTAAGCATATTTTATTTTGTTTAAGCCATATGGATCAAAAGGTTATGTACCTCATATGGATTAAAATAATTCTTGGAGAGAAGTGAAGAAAGCGCTCATCAAAGAATTTAGGTCAAAGCATAGCCTAAATATGAAGAAACAAGACTTCATGAGAATTTCACTATGCTATAATGGAATCCTTACCAAATTTGCTGATTGATTTTATATAGAGCCCCAACGCTGTTGACCTTGAAGATTCTTACTCTAGATAATGCCATAGCTGCCAGCGTTTCTGATTTACATAGTAACCCCACCCTGCCATAAAAATCACAACCATCAAACAAAGCTTCAGCCCTGTCTTAGAAATCAAAGGAGTCCTACTCAATGTAGTGACATACATAAGCCAGAGACTTCACAAAAGGCTCTGTGAAGCATAAAGTGTATACCATGGAGAAAGCAAAGCCTTGAAGGAGAGAAGCCGAAATGCAATTACTGTAAGGAAATTAATCATACTGAGGATATGTGTTTCAAGAAGAAATCTGCCCTTTCTGAGCAGGGAAAAGGAAGGCCGACTAAGGGTCAGGTACCTCTAATGCTGAACAACCCAAAGTACCTTAAAGCGAAACAATACCAAATACTCATCTCACTTGAATTAAGAATGAACCTAATGATGACTCTTAAGGGGCCACGAGGACATAGGTTATTACGTTTTAGGTTCACCCACTGAACTCACCATTTCTGACCGTTTGAGTGCTGAAAATATTAATTACGTTCAGGTTCCTAAAAGCACTTACCTTAGTCAGGTTATCACTTGCCTTTGGATAATTGATACATCCAGTAA